>JAYESA010000002.1:170633609-170757303 GCA_036927795.1 Iris macrosiphon
ATGAAAAAATCTCAATAATCTAAAATAGCCTAAAAATAATTCTAAATAAATATTTATATAAGTAAATATACTAAAAAAAATTATTTTCTAATTAACTAAGAGAATACTCTAAATAAATTTAACATCTATAATAAATATAATAATATAAAATATACACAAAATACTTATTTTGGGTGAGGGAGTTTACAATCTACCCAACTTAAAACAATTTCGTCCTCGAAATTAAAATAAGGCATAATTTGTTAAATCCTTCACATTCGTACATAAGGTACGTCAATCGCAATCTCTTCCAAAAATTTAAATAACAAAATCTATTCAAATCTATCGCGATCACTTCAAAATTAAGATAACCACTGTTTAAATCAAAATTCAACCTGTCGTAATCTCTTCTCGATTTTTTTAAATAATCAACATTCAAATCTAACTCAAGTCTATATGACATCCCACATCAAAATCTATATCACCATTTCCAACTATCATAATCTCCTCTAGACTTTGAACAATAAACAATTCTAATCAAATCTTATTCCTATTCTCAAATTAAGAATTT
Source organism: Iris macrosiphon (assembly GCA_036927795.1). Classification (NCBI taxonomy): domain Eukaryota; kingdom Viridiplantae; phylum Streptophyta; class Magnoliopsida; order Asparagales; family Iridaceae; genus Iris; species Iris macrosiphon. The sequence goes on from JAYESA010000002.1 coordinate 170,634,160, forward strand.
TGTACTCTTCAAATATTTAAACTCAATTTACATCCTCAATATTTCAAATAGGTGACCCAACAATCAAAATTAAACTTTTAATTCAAATCATCAAATTGTAAAATTTAAATCTAATTTACCAATTGTTCAAGTCTAAAATTCTATATTTATCCTCAAAATTTAAATCGATGATTCATCCTTCAATATTCAAAATTTAAATCATGTGCTCAAAGTATAAATATTTGGTCCGCAATATCAAGATTTTAAAATTCGTTAAATCCTCATTATCTTAAACCTTCTTTTAAAATTTCTCAAAATTAAAATGACTTGAATCTCCCAATCTAATCTTACTTGATCATAATCTAAAAGAAATTTCTCTCAAGTTGGCAATGCACTGCTATCCAACTTAGAATTTACCCATCTATCACAGAAGGCTATATACTTTAAGAAAAATATTTCTTAATTTATTTACTCATGTCATTCAATCCTCAAAACTTCAACGCCGATTATATCATATATGATATGTCCTTAATTACAAAAGAATAATCCTCAAGTATGTGATCGGCCTACGGGGTATATCTAGTACTCTCTGTGTATTAAACTTATACCAAGCACGAGGTTTCGTCTTTCCGAAATAAGGGAAGACGGAGACCAATAATAAAGAGTTCAAGGGTGAGCTAATAGAATAGAAGTATCGGGATCAAGGAGTTTAAGGAATTCAAATAGAAATTGTCAAAGCAGTTGTGGATTGAAATCCTATTTTGGTAATTCTTTGTTCGCATGCTCGTATTAGTACATTTATGTAACCGATACGATCCGCTCAGACATATCTAGGGGCAAGTATATTCGTCTACCAATCACTACATATCTCAATCCACGTAAAGTAGTATTACGAAGGACGAATCAAGCGCACTAAGGTTAGCTAGACCTTAATACACTGATTCTGAAATATATTAGTAGGCGTCCCCAATAATACATATCTCATGATCAAGCTCGATAAAAGAGTAAGCTTGCAAAACTAGGCTATAATAGCAGCATAAGTCAAGGTAGTGCAGCAAATATAAGTACGCTAGATGATGATGAAAGGAGGTACAAATTAATTCAAGTTCACAAAACAAAACAACTAAGCAACAATAATAAAAGACTCTACAATCCCTACAGTTATCATACAACCTCCTTGTCTATGTCGCTAGTCGACCAAATGTGGGTAAGGACCTCTAACTTCTATTGTCTGAATAACCACTGTTGTCTTATGCTAGTATACAATTAATGTTGTTCAATCATACTTCAATAATAGGTCAAAAGACTATGTGATACTAGGTTGTGAGGTATACTACCCAACTTAAAACAATAAACTAATATTGTGACAGTCTTAAGGGTACCGTAGAAGCTCCTGTTAAGGTCTTCGAGAAGGGGTCTTGGTACTTGTTAGGGTATCCTCTTATATTACATAGGTCATGGTCGTCTTAACTCTTAGTCATAGTGCAAGTGTCAATAGTAAGAATGGGACAGTTACTAGCCTCAAGGAAAAGGGGATATAACTCGTATTGAGGTGTGGTACAAGTTACGCGATTTAAAACTAAGGGATAAGCACCAGGTCTCAATCTACAAGAATAACTTAACTATCAAGTTCTAACTACTAAGCACACAATTTCAAAATTCAAGATTAAAACTATAATCCTAGCAAACTATGTGTCCTTAACAAAGAAATAAATTACTTGGCCTACTATCAGAAGTGTCAGGTGGCACGAGTTGAAAGATAAAGAAAAAAAGAACGTAATTTTGGTCGTCGCACAATTAGCGAACGTTATGGTCACAGGGGAACAATATATGAAAATAGAGGGGCTCTAGATAGCATCATGGTTTTCCAAGGGAAAGGGGTATGCTAGTCTCTGTGTTTGAGGTATGATTAGAAAAATATTCTATGCATTGCTCTTGGCTTTCTAAGGTATTGTCTGCTTATCTCAAGACAAGAATCTAAATTTATGGTTCTCCAATACTCATCTAACGGCGTGGGTTAGGTTCAGTCCTAATATTCACTCTAGTTTTCTATTGGTTTCTCAATGCTAGGGGCAACCATAATGGTAAACTTCTAACTAACTCTAGTAGTGTCTATACTACTCTCAAGTCCTCATAACACATCAGGGGGTAATGGTAAACCAATTCTAGAGATAAAGAATTCTAGGATTCACTAGACATCCTAAACTTAGTGGTGTGTCAGCACTCTAGTTGTACTCTTAATAGGAAGGTTACCCTACTTATCATCTAACAACAGGAACTTCTATATTCTAGGAGAGACTATACTAAAGGAACTATTATGGGAGTACAGGAATCAAGCAGGATGCAATTATTCAAATAGAATAGATTAGAAGAAAGATGAGTCATAGTCAATTGTGGATGAGATCCTATACTCTAGTCCTAGGTGCAGGCTTGTTCGGTACAGTAACGTAACCGAGACAATATGCTCTCGACCTACATGGGCCACCACAAAAATATGTCACGTTCCAGTCCCAAAAATACGTAGGACTAGGACACGTAAGCATGTCAGCCGCATGGATATGGCAACTCCAATATATGGAAACCAAATTCACACGTACGCTGTAATATGAATATCAAGTCCACAAGTGGTATAAAATGTATCACAAGTTACAGGGTATAATCTAAATCTCATCCGCAAAAATCAGATATAAATAATAACCAGCATCTATATAACTAGATCTCAACATAAATATCTAAGGATGATAGTTGGATGGAAACGAATCCACTACCAACTCGAATGGAAAAGTACAACACAACAAATACAATATAGGAATACCAGCTAACGACCATGGGCTCGAAGAGAAGACATCCTCGCAACACAAGTAATCATCCAAATCTGCGCTCATGTAATTACTCAAGAACAGATACACCTGGCAGAGGACTAGGTCCTCAGAGGGACGTAACAAGATATAGAAAATACGAGCCAATTTGAATACAGTAAACATGCATCATATTTGAAAATAGATAAGTACGCTGTACAGGACAATCTATATGAATACAAATGAAGACAACTTTTCGACGTATGGGCAAGGGTAGGCTACTCGATCTAATCCTCACAACCTCACGCTCGTTAGTGGACATCATCAGCCGACATACCGCGGGGGTAGCGACCCTCGGACTCCATCAATCGACATACCACGGGGGTAGCGACCATCGGACACGACCCACCATAGTGCGTGCTAGTGACTACGGTATTACCAGAGTGGTTAAAAGTCCATACGCCTAATGATTGTCCTCTATGATACTAAGTTCCATGTGTGTGTCAACATATCTAATACATAGTAATGACTGAAAGAAAACTACACATGCAAGAATAAACAGAAATACAATAAATATACAGAAATATACTAAGCATACAAAATACTGTAAGCAATTTGGCAAGGTATCTTGCCTGGGGTCCTGCTGCTGGTATGAATCAGAGTCCAAGTCACAGTCCAAATAGCCTATGTATTACAAATTTATCACGTCAAAAGATAATTTATTTTAATTTATTTAATTCTGGAATAATTACTCTAAAATCCAATTTTAATCTTATTATTCTGATTTTTATGTTAATTCCTAAATTTTGTCCAAAGAAACTAAATTTTATCAACTCGAGACTCATGGCACGCAAATCGAGGCAATCTGTTGACCGAAAAGTCAACCGACACAAACTCAACTTTCATACATGATTTTCTATAGATTTCAACGTCAAAAATATGCTGAAATTTATGGCTCGTCCGAATTCAAATTCGTTTGGGAATTATGGCACATACAAATTTTGTATTGTGCACCGATGGTTAAATTCTAACCTAGAAGTTCTATAGAATTAACAGTATATAAATACTTCGAATTAAATTCTGGGAAAAACATATGTCAATGATCTCGACATTATCTTTTCAAAACTTTAAACGGTTCATGATTCTGATTCCTGGTTCTCCCAAAATCGCGAAAATATTGAAACACGTCTATTTTTGGACATGCTGTGCTCTACGAATTTTTTAGAATTTAATACTCATAATTTTATAAAATAAATTAAATAATCAGAAATATAACCTCAATATCTTTCTAACGCAAGAAACTAGGCCTCGTTTGGAGTCCGGAGCTATGCGCAATGGCTTATGGAAGATGAAGGAACCCTAGATGACAATTCTCCAAAATCTCTCTCTCTAAGATAATGGGATAATTAGGGTTATAATAATATATATATATATAGGGATGTACCTGCGGCTGAATGGTTATTTATAGGCTGACACGTGTCAAAATCTGATTGGATGATTTTTGTTATATTATTTGTTTTTTATTTGCCTTTATCAAAATATTATTTAAGTCATTTTAAATCTAAATAACTCCAAATAAATATTAAAAATAATCATAAAAATCTGGAAAAATTACATAAAATATATTTTGAACCTATAAATCCTAGAAAAATATTTGGAATAATTTTATATTCATAAGTTTACTACTATAATTATGAGAATCTCTAAACATTAGTTTTATCCATTTAACTAAAAATAAATACTAACATTATTCCAAAAATTCTGAAATAATTCCAGAAAATATATAATAATATTATAAACCTAGAAAATAATGTGGGTCCATTCTATATTTCTGGGCTTGCACAATAAATTCTACAAGTCCTAAAAATTAGTTATTAGTCTAAATAACTCCCAATAAATATTAAAATTATTCAAAAAATTCCCAGAAAATTCTAGAAAATATATTTGACTATTTAGAACATAAAATAAAATTTTGGAATATTTTTAATTAAGTTTGAACATAAAATAAATTCTTCAAAGTCCTAGAAAATTAGTGTTACTAGTTTTTAATTAACTAAAAATTATGGAAAAATCTCAATAATCTAAAATAGCCTAAAAATAATTCTAAATAAATATTTATATAAGTAAATATACTAAAAAAAATTATTTTCTAATTAACTAAGAGAATACTCTAAATAAATTCAACATCTATAATAAATATAATAATATAAAATATACACAAAATACCTATTTTTGGTGAGGGAGTTTACAATGAGGTAACTAGGGGTTAACCACTATGGTTTGTTATCTAAAGTGCTATTTCATACCCTATTTTTATTAGTATCTGAGGATCTTCTTCTAAATGGGAGTCTAACATTCTGTCTGGTCAAGTTCATAATGTCATTCCTTGTATCACTACCCTAAGACTACAATTAATTCCTAGCATCTAGCTATGTCTCTCCTAATTTATTCTAGAGTCTTAGAATCAAACAACCTTTCTAGCTTCTAACACTTACAATCCCGGCTACCTTAAGTAAAGGTAGGGTCTAGTTTTAGGTCTCCACTTCTATATCTAATTCTTATGCCAACAGTCTATACTAGCTCTAGCAACAAGAAAGAACTTATCAACCTACTCTACCATGGTTAACCACCTACTCAAATATCCTATCAAATATGCCATCTTCGTCTTGACGAGGGTCTGCTCCTGGAGGAAATCATCGCGCACGGGCATCCATCTCTCCGAAATAAGGAAGATGGGAAACAATAATAACGATGTCGACGGTAAATGAACGAATACAGTAATGAAGTCCAAGGACGACAATCAAATACAAGAGGAGTTTAAAAAAAAATCAGTTATGGATTGAGATCTTATTCAATATTAATCCTATATTGCAGGCTCGTTCGGTACAGTAACGTAACCGAAACGATATGCTCTGACCTGCATGGGCCACCAATAAAACCATGTCACGCCCCAGTCCCAAAATACGTGGGACCAGACACGTGACAATGGCCAGCTGGTACGACTCCGTAGGGCTTTCCAATTTAATAGACCCGACGAAGCGTACTTATGCTGTCCATGGTCAAGTGATCCAATAAAGAATCTATTTCTAACATGCAACAACTAAAAACTAAATCTCAATCCATGGTGAATAATCTCAAGAAAGAACGATACACATCATCAGTCTGCAGCCCAATAATACATCCGTTCGAATAGACCAAAAGAACAACATAGGTCTATAAACACTAGGCTATAAAAGCAGAATCAGAAATGAAAAGTAGTACATGACTGTAATAGCTGAAAATGTAAAGATACCTGCAACGATGTCCACATTCCGCTAGATCAAGCATCCTGCAAACTGTACAAATAATCTGTAAGGGAACCAGGTCCTTTAGGGACGTAACAAGATACAAAAATACATGCCATAAAGTAAATACTGTACAAACTCGAGGGTGAACTAACCAGCTAAGTGAATACAATTTGAGGACAACTTAGTGCATATGGAAAGTGTAGGCTAGACATATGCTGACGTAATTCATCAATCGCCATGACTGGCTAGTATATGCCACATATGCTCCCATAACAAGGGCACTCTACAATATAATAACGTCCAGCTCCGAGGAGTGTGATATCTGTATAAGTAATAATGTCCAACGTTCTCTAGAGTGTAGTATCTGAAAAACCACAAGTAACGTCCAACACTCTAAAGAACGCGGTATCTGCATAAATATATATGTCTGTATCACTCCGAAGAATGCGGTATCTGTATACAGGAGGTGGGTATCCCATACGCCTACTAGTTGTCTTCCCCGCCCAATGCCAATGTACAAGTCGCAAATACGACGTAGACATCTCGTACTATAATGCAAGTCACTAAAAAAATATACAACTAAGCTAAATATCGTCACACGTGTTGCTCATACCGATGGCCAGTCAAGCATGAAGCACGCGTCCCTACATGAATTCACTCTGTGCCATGCAATGATACGTGTCAAGGCCTGGAGAGTCATATTGATAACTCCACAACTTTATGTGGGTCCACTAGACACTAGGTCAGACACAAGTCCTAACGTCAACGCCTTCGTTGACTGCACCCGAGTCTTTCTCGGACGTGCAAAGTTATATAATATTAAAACAATAAAATATACAACTAAATAATAACTGAATTTAAATAGTACAACAAGACAAAGTATACTTGCCTAGGTCCTCAAGCTGCGAGTGCCAATAACCTGCTCCCGAAGTCTGCGGGACGATCCAATGGTCCTATATATATAATACGATACAATATAGCATCATTCGTTACACTAGCACACACAAAAACATGATTACACTAAACACAGAAACTACGCATGGCAGGGGTGGTACTGGTCAACTAGCAGGGTCAAGTGTGCGCCTAAATGCACGGGCGTCATGTTTTCAAATATTGTACAAAATCAGACAGTCGAATCACTAACACGTCTAGCCAGTACATCAATGTACACAAGGAGGTCAACTCATAATTTCTCAGGGTCATACAGTCAAATGGAAATACGGGATATCCTTAAATAACACTTATGGTCATAAGCAACTACATATATATATTACAAGCATAACTAGTATTAGCATTTAATTACCATAGAATATATATATATATATATATATATATATATATATATATATATATATATATATATATATATACTAATTATTAAACACACGTAGGCACGCACACGCATACTAGTTACTGGGTTCACCAATACAGGGTCTCACAACGCACATCAACTAAACTATCATGAAGCAACACACTAGCCCTAATTACTATTCACACACGCACATACACATAATCTGAAAGGTAGGCAAGGTCGAACCTGCGCTTTAGCGTTGCACGTGCACGAGGGTGACTGCTGCAGGTTGTCTTCGGCGAGGTGAGATGGGTCGACGATGACGACGACGATGATGATGATGATGATGATGATGATGAAGGTGATGATGATGGTGATGATGATGATGGTGATGATGGTGATAATTATGATGATGATGGTGATGATGAAGGTGATGATGATGGTTTATCGCTGTTGTCGGAGTCCGGCGGCTCAGGCGATGAGGGCTGCTGGACAAGGGGAGAATGGGGATGGTGGAGGAGGATGTAGGGGTCGTGATGTTCAGGCGAGGAAGTCGGGTCGGGCTCGGGTGATGAGGAGTCGGGAAGAAGAAAGTCGGGCTGGCTCGGGGCGGAGGAGAGTCAGTCGTGGGTGGTGACTGAGGAGCGGTGCAGTCGGGGCTCGGTGTGGAGGTGAATACCGGAGGAAGGAGGAAAGAGGAGGAAAAAGGTGGTCGTGAGGCGGTGCACCTAGGCGGAGGACGGACTGATGGTGGCGGGGGAGGTCTGGAAGAAGTCGACTGGAGGTGGGTGCAGTCGGCGGTCGGGATGGATCCGGCTGAGGCTGTTGTGGCTCGGGTTGAGCTCGACGGAGGAGATCGGAGAAGAGAGGGAGAGGTCGGTAGCTGTCGTTGCTGTCGTGGGTAGGGAATGGCCGGAGTTGGCCGGGACGATGGTGATGGTTGTGGTGGTGCTGCGGGGTGGAGTCTAGGGTTTAGGTTTGGTTTGGGTTTGGGTTTGATGCTTTTGAAGACATATGGTGATATAGAAAATAATGAGGTGGTAGTTTTGCATGAGGGAGATGATGATGATGCTAGCCTAGGGATTAGGGCCGGTTATGTGCCTCATTGGGATGGGGTTGGCATTGGAAAAGGGGTTAGGATATATATATATATATATATATATATATATATATATATATATATATAGGGTTTAGGTTTGGTTTGGGTTTGGGTTTGATGCTTTTGAAGACATATGGTGATATAGAAAATAATGAGGTGGTAGTTTTGCATGAGGGAGATGATGATGATGCTAGCCTAGGGATTAGGGCCGGTTATGTGCCTCATTGGGATGGGGTTGGCATTGGAAAAGGGGTTAGGATATATATATATATATATATATATATATATATATATATATGAGAGGGTGTGTGGTGAGGATGTTACTCCATTTGAATGTAGGGCCATAATTTAATATGAAGGAGAGTGTACAAAAAAAAAGGGGAGAGAGGGACCGATCAAAGAGGGGGATGAGGTTTTCTTCATTATCCTTGACCAATAGGATGGTGACACATCATTGCACTTTTTCATAAAAGTCCTCAACAATTAAAAAATTGCATAAAAAATAGAAATTTAGATTAAATGAGGGAAAACACCATATTTGGTGTGATATAGTGGATGAAAAGGGTGTATGGTATTTAGTATGAGTCTTGAGGGTGTGAATGGGGGTTTGGTTTGGTGTTGGGTCTAGTTTTGGGTTAAGTTGGGCCCTTACACCAATTTAATTAAAATTAATGTAAAAGGTGTTCTAAAATTAATTGGAAATACATAGGGTTAAAAATTGGTGGAACACAAGTGTCATGGACGTAGTAGACTCAGAATAGAATATTGTCAATATTCGGGTTGAACAAAATGGGTCGAGGTTGCGTCTCCATTTTCGATTGGAACGGACAAGGATGCAAAGTTGGATTTATTTGGATTTAAGAACGGACATTTGTAACGAATGTTGTACGACTAAAATGAAGCTTAAGGGAGGGTATTTATGAGTTACACAAGGATCGGGATGGAAGGCTGGCACGTCTAAGAAAAGTGTGTGAAATTTGTTTGAAGGTAAATGCTAGTGTAGCGCTCCAAATATCGAAGCAACGGTTAGTGCACTAAGTAATTAAAATATTACACAATAAATCTAAAACACCGTGTTCTAATTCTAATTAAATCCAAATTAACCCTAGTCTCTCTATCTAAGCCAAGTAGACCTAAATTTGGTCGAGGGGTTTTACAGACAGGGAAGGACAAATGGTAAGTTGGTAAGTCTCGCCGTGTTACTCTTATATCGTACGGCGCACTGCCACACGAGTTAGGCTTTATATCTTTGCCATAAAACTGATGCTAAGAAAAGACTAGAAAGACAATAATGATAGAGTGCACATAACTAATTTAACATGTTAAATTTGTTGAGCGGGCAAGAAGCCTTCCCAGCAGTTTATTCAATGTACTGATAACCCACCAGATTGTGTGCAGGGTGCGGGAGAACCTCGTTCGGTACGGAGTGTCCCCTAATGCGTGCTAAGGCGTAGAGTTCGCTATGGAGCCTTTGAGTGTTGCGTCCGGAGCTGAAGCACATATACAGGACAAAATGTTGGAAGATCTCCTATGCATCATTCCTTGTTGTAAGACACTTGGCGCGCCTGTATAGTTTCGAGAGAGGGAGCTTGAGTAACTTGTAATCTCGACCTAGCGCCGCTTGTAATACTTATTATGAATCAATAAAGAGCTAGTTTTTGTATCATACTTGTGTTCGTTCTATGCTTCCTTTATATCGACCTTGCGAACTAGTTATCTCGCCGCTCGTTCTATGCCTGGCCTTGCGCGGGAGCAACTTAGGCTCGCGTGGTTTCACGTCCATGCGAGGACGACCGGCCATGCGGGGCCGGGACGTGACATATTGGTATCAGAGCGTCGACTTTACATCCTTGGTCTCGTATCAACTTAAACTATATTTACTTGAAAACATTTTGAAGTTGAATACATACAAATATCTAAAACTTTATATTTAGGAAACACATAAGAATCATTTCTTAGTGTTTCACACATAGCACAAAAAATAAGACAATCAGAATGTTTTCTAGATGAATGCTTTAAAGGTTATATATATATATATATATATATATATATATATATATATATATATATATATATATATATATATATATATATATATATATATATATATATATAGGTCGGCCAATCTTACTTCATAAATACTTAGAACTTTCCAAATCAAAGTAAGGACACACAATGAGATAATTCTCATACAAGTATATATATATATATATATATATATATATATATATATATATCTTCTCATCAATATTAATAACAAACATGAACCAATTCACTAACTACACACACACATATAAAATTTTATTGCTAAGCAATTCTTATAAAAGAACATCATACACAATTTCTTGTGTCCAGTTATTTCTATATCATGTCCTAACCTTGTGTCCATAGAATTATACCTTAAAATTTTATATTATAATCAAAAGAAATTATAATAACAATCATAATCATTTTAAAAATCAAAATTCTTTGGTGAAATATTTCAACAAGCACATTGTGTTCTTGTGTTCTAACCAAGAGATTCATACTTCTATGTCTTAAAATCCATGCCAAGTTCTTATAGGATCAAATTCATAATTTTATTTCCAAATTTGACTTAAAATGTATTCATAACAATTATAGAAACTTTTAGAAAAAAAAAATCTAAGAGTTGGTTAAGGACTTGCCTTGTTTTGAGTAACTTAGGGTTCCTTCCAAATTCTTCCAAAATCAGAACCCTATTTACAATGACCAAGATTATATATATATATATATATATATATATATATATATATATATATATATATATGCTAGAATTTGACCAAGATCTAGAATTTGGAAAAATATTTGGGAGAAGAAAGATTTATACCTAGGATTTGAAAAAGAGGGAGAAGGAAGAGGATAAGTCGGAGGAGGGAGGAAGAAGATCCGGAGGGAGTCCGCGGTGGGTGGCGAACGCGGGCGGTTGCCGGAGGTGGCAGCCGGCGACAGCAGTAGCGATTGCGGCAGCAACATTAGTAGATAGGAGCGACAGCAGCACAGTTGGGAGGAGGAGGTGAAGAGAGGGAATGAGGGAGAGAATAAGGAGAGGAGAATAAGTAGAGGGAAAGAGGGAGTTGCTGTTGGTGTTGGAAATGGAGAAGAGAAGAGGGGTTGCCATGTGTGTTCATGGAAAATAGAAAAAGAAGGAAATAAGCTAGGTATGGTATTCTTGAGGAGTCATGGGGTTTCGAGGCTGGGAAGAATCGGTGGGTTTGATGGTTTCTCCCCCCCCCCCCCCCCCTAATGCATGGGTTTTTACTTAAGCCCTTCCTTATTCATAGAATTTGTAATTTTACCAAAAGAGCTCTATTGTAAAATAGTATATATCTATTTAAAGTAAATAAAATTAATTTCTTTACCCAATCATTTCATTTTATAAAGAAAAAGAAAAAAACAACAACAACAAAATTATTAAGATAAAATAAATAAATTCATAAATAGTCTACCAAGTTTGATACCAAAATATTGTATTGCGGAATACGGCTATTACATATATGCAAGAAGGGGGGGGGGAGAGTGTTTGGAAAAAATGGTTGCCACAAAGGAATCACAACTCTTTATTTCAAAAAAAAATCTTCAATTCAAATGTGAAATTAATTGTGATGTTGACATGTCAAAGACAATGTGAAGTTGGTTGTCTAGTTATAGATAATGGACTTCAGAATGCTTTACTTCCACATAATCAATTATGAATAAAAATATTTATAAAAAAGTAAGAAGTGAAAAAGTTATCTTGGAAGTTGAAAAAAAGTTATTTTTATTGTCTTTTTAATACTTTTTTGCATTGGAGAATACTTTTCTATCTAAATGTCATGTGTGAATATAATCTTGCCACATAGGAAAGACATTGTCTTGTGCCTCATGACACATGAATCATAACACAAAATAAGACAATAGGGTTGGAGAGAGTTCAACTACAGAAACTCAAATAAGAAATCATGAGTTGAACTTTAAATAAGGATATGACAAGTGGACAATTTTTTAAGTTTAGTCATTTGTATTTTTGCATTTTGACTCTTTGAAAATGTCAAAAGGTAAGATGGATGTAATCCAACGTTGTAAATTGCATGAGTTCAAAAATTTAAGAACTCGTGAGTCCTCTAGGAATTTTGGGGTTGGAGATGCTGCATCTCTAACCCTATTGTCTTGTTTTGTGTTATGATTCCTATGTGGCATGAGGCACAAGACAATGTATTTCCTATGTGGCAAGATTATATGCATACATGACAATGAGATAAAAAAGTGTTCTCCAATAAAAAAGTATTGAGAAGACAATAAAAACTTTTTTTTTTCAACTTCCAAGATAAATTTTTTTTTTTTATAAACTTTTTTATTCATAATTGATGATGTGGAATAAAATTATTGTGAAGTTTATTGTGTAGATCTAGACAACCAACTTCACATTGTCCTTGTAATGTCATTGTCTTGTCAACTTTACAACAAATTTTACATTTGTATTAGAGAAAGATTTTTAAAATAAGAAATTGTGATTCCTATGTGACAACCATTTTTTCCAACAATAATGCTAAGTTTACTACCAAATGCTTACAACCCTCTCTCCTCCTGCTATGTGGGCCACATCCGGTCCTACCTTTTCCTCCAATGAACAGCTGTCTCGTGACGTTCCTGTCACGTGACGGTAATCCGGACAGCCATCGGATCCCACCTCTCTCTCTTCCTCCAATAAACAGCTGTCACTTGAACGTCACTTGACTATCTGTAAACCCCCTGAATTTTCAAAATTTTAAAAAACTGGATTTTTCACAATTTTCTGGAATTTTCTGGGATTTTTCTGTAAATTAAAAATAGGGTTTTAATTATTCAATGATTTTTAGATAATAATAAATGATATTAAAATATTATGAAAATAATATTTTTGGATGTAAAATGAAAAACTGGACTTAGGGCAATTTTTCTGGAATTTATCGGACCCCGGACCTATTTTTAAATGCCTAAAAATTATTTATTTAATTATTTAATTATTTAATTATTTATTAATTTATTTATTCTTATTATTATTAATAATATTATTATTGTTTTTTCTGTTTTGGGGCCCGGCCCGGCCCAGTGGGCCGAGCCCATTAGAGCAGCCCACCCAGCGACCCTAGCGGGTCGGGCGGGTCCGCCCAACCCGGAACCGCACCCGACCCGACCCGCAAACACCCCCATCCCCTTCCCCACGTCCAGGCGCCCGATTCCTCCGGCGACGGACGGAATCCGCGCCGCCTCCGCCGGGGGAGGCCACGTCCTCCCCTCAGCCCGACTCCCCCGGCCACGAACCGCCCGCCTGCCCCTTTAAAAACCTTCCCCTCTTCCCTCCTCCGCCTCACTTCACCTTCCCCAAACCAACCCGCCGGAACCCTAGCCCTACGCCGATCCCCTCCCTGACCCGCTGTCCAGCACCACCTCCTCCAGCCCGGGAACCCGACGCCGTCACCTCCACAGCCTCCCTCTCCAGAAACCTCCTCCGCCTCCTCCATTTTCCGGTACTCTTCTCCCCTGCCGGCTCGAGCAGCGCCACCTCGCCGCTCCGGCGACCCCGTTCTCCGACGACCCTCTGCCCAGTGCCGTGCCGTGTCGACGCACCTTCGCCCAGACGCGGACACAACGGGGGACACACGGACACAGAAGCCGCAGACACAGGAAACCCTAACCCTAGCTTTGTGTTTCGTGTCGGACACAAATTGGACACGAAGTATACGCTGTTTCAAGACCCTGTTCAGGTACTCGTAACTCTCTGCCCGGATACCCGTTTTCAGTTCTGTAAATTGCGTCGCGAACCCTGCGTGACCCTCTCGGTGTCCGGATAAACCGTTCGGGGCATCGCGTCCTGTGGTGATCGCACACCGCGATCCAAAAACAGGAAAAAACCAGACCCTGTTTCACCCCGGAACCGAGTACGCCCTGCCAAACGGGACGACTTGGTCGCGCGCGATCTTCACAGACACGAGCGCCTAGTCGATACGAACGTGTGGGATTTCGCAGAAGCTGATTCGGGTGTGCGTGCACACCGGAATCAACGCGTATCCGCGGACATCGCCCCGTATCCGTACTTTCTGGAACGTGCCCTAACTTTGTGTACACACGTCGGATCGAGACGAAACTTGCGCCATCGGACTCGTAGCGATACGCTAGTCCTATGGGTCAAGTTTGGTTCGATTCTGAGAACGTTGACAAAATCGCGTGTCGTGGGCCCCACAGGCCCCGCTCGACGGGCGATTTTGTGATCGGCTCATCGGAATTCAAATCTGAAAGTTCCGTTGGGTCCATATCAGCATTTTTGACCTGTTGACACTGAGTTTGGTGACTTTGGAGACCTTTGACCCTGACGCATTTTTCGGTGCAAAGCGGGCCCACCGGTGGACCCCGTTTTGACCCGAAACTACCGTTTCTGCCCTTGTCTTCAAATTGGACTCAAGGACAGGCGTTTCTAGCTGATTGATATTTTCTGGATCTGATGGTGATGTTTGTTTTAGCAATCGGAGTACCGCCTGCAATTTTAGCTGAAGTCAGAGCCGCAATTGGAATAGGAACCACAGGCAAGTGTACCTTGCCAAACGCTGCAGCTTGCTATATGTTTTCTGGGTTAATTTTGCATCAGTGAGAACATAGAGCTTGTAAATTCTCAGTAATTTCTGTTATAGTAATTTTACTTGAATTCTGGTAGATCCATAAGTAACTTGTTTTAACTGCTTAACCTAGGGAACGTGTGACGTGCTTAGTGTCCGATCATAGTCGGGTGCCAACCCCGTACGCGGTGTTGAGTACGTCATTTGAGATGGACAATCGATACCCTTATTCTCGTACTTGTCCCATCAAGTACACCAGAACCCAGGACACTTGACACTATTTCATGAGACAGAGTCTTCCTGAGACATTCGAGGTGATTCTGTATAGGATGCATGTTTTATGACATAGACTTTACATTCTTAGGCATTTGATTCATAGCTATCAGACTTGCTGCATTACTTATAATCGTGCGTGACATGGACATGAGGCATCGTGGACATGAGACGTGGGATTACATTGGGTGGGGAGAGACACACAGACTACAGGCTGATATTATATATAAAACATAGTATATAACATAGTGTAATTCATAGTTATTGCCGCTACCGGCTCCCCGACACAGAGCTTGTAGTGGCTTCAGCCTGAATTCTAGTGCTGCTCTCATATTGCATATCACTTAGATGGTTACATAGCTTACCCTCTTGATTAATTATCTGCTGCACTGTGTTTATTTTGGCTTATATTTTCTGTACCTTGCTGTCCCCTGAGGACCTGGATCCGGATTATGTCCCCAGGTACAGCTGAAGAGAACTACCCAGAGGTGTACGGTACAGGAGCACTCCTTGGAGCAGAACCAGGAACAGAGGACGAAATAGTGGCCGAAGATTTCTCCTGAGCCCGGCTTCAGCTATACAGTATTTTCATTTTCAGCATTTCAATTCCTGTCTAATTTTCCTTGAATGTAACAGAATAATTCTCGGATTTGTTCCCGAGATAACCTTATCTGATATTGCATACTTATGTCTATTGCATTTATTTCCTGGCATTAATCTGTGTTATTTCTGTGGATGAGATTAGAAATACCTGAGACTTGTAACATATTACTGCTAGACTACAGCTTAAGCATGCCCTGATGGATCCATTAAATTGGGTTGTCCATCGGTGCGTGCTGCTGGCCATTGCTCACGTGCTCAGTCCCTCGGCATTTTGGGACTGGGGCGTGACATGGTTTTTGTGGTGGCCCATGCAGGTCTACGACTAAAATTGTTCGGTTTCAACTTAGGGACCGAACAGGCCTGCAATAAAACTAGGATAAGTTTTAGGATCTCATCCACTTGCTTGAATCATTTTTGATATCTGTATCGCATTCGAATTAATTTATTGACTTGCATCTTGCCTTGATTCCTGTACGCCTCTTAGTGGGTATTTTGGATGCAGGGAAATGGACCCACAGGAATGCAATGAGACTCCCGCCCGAACCCCACAAGCTACAGGTGTCACCTATGACGACGAAGTGACACCAGTCGGAGAAGTTCCACCAACTCAACAGAGCCAACAGGCAGGTCAACCTAACTCCCGATTCCGACGCGATGATATTCCACCTCCGCCGCAGTTCGTTCCACCAACGCCCGTACTCCCACCAGGACAGCCGATTGACGGGCAGCAGATATTCCAACTGATCTACGCGATGATGCAAGCACAGCAACAAGTCCAACACGAGGCTCAGCGTCGCGAAGCTAACTTCTGGAGGGACAGCATCGTAACTGTACTGGAGCAGGCCAACCTACCAGCTCGACGGCCATCTACAGGCTCTATCACTGACTTCCGCCAACTGAAGCCCCGCACTTTCTCCGGCAAGGAAGAGCCCACAGAAGTTCATGAATGGCTCACCAACATTCAGCATCAACTTGAAGCAGCTGAGCTTCCACGAGAACGCTGGATGACTGTCGTCCGAATATAATTGACAGGCAACGCGCACCACTGGTGGTTGTCTGAGGAGACGCGACTCGGACCAGACCGAGTCACTTGGGAGGAGTTCTCCAGACTCTTCCAAGAGATGTACATTCTGGCTATCGCTCGATCAGAACTGCGGGACAAATTCAATCGCCTCACCCAGGACTCTATGACGGTGGAAGAGTACAACGCAGAATTCATTCGTCTGAGCCGCTTCGCCCCAACCCTGATCCCGACAAAGGAAGAGAAGGCCGAGAAATTCTTCGACGGACTGAACATTGAGCTGCAGAAACTAATTGGGTCCGTCGCACCAACATCATACTCCGACGTTCTCGCTGCAGCCCGACGCATGGAACGCGTCACCAGGAGAGAGTCTCGCCTCAAGCGGCCAATCACCACAGCACCAGACAGAACATCACCGGGAGAATCTGCAAAGAGATCTCACACGAACCCGCCACCCAGGACAGCTTCGCAAACCCTTCCTACCTGTCACTACTGCGGCAAGCTAGGTCATGTCGAGAGGGACTGCAGACGCAAGTTGGGATTGTGCCTGATTTGCGGCACCAATCAACACATAGCCAAAGACTGTCCCCAGCATCGAGATGGAGCACCAAGGGCAAACCAACCAGCTTTGCCAGCACCGAGGCCACCTTTGGCACCTCAGGCGACACTCTTCCAGCAAGCCCAACAGCAGCAGAGGAATCCACCACAAGGTCGAGGACAAGCCTACGCGATAGCCGTGCAGGAAGCCGATGCGAGTAAGTGATTTATAGTTATTCGTTTTAGTTTTGTGTAGTTCGTGCCCGTTGGTTCGTGACCTCAGCCCCAACCTAGTAATTTACAACTTGTTAATAACAACCTGGTTTTCATAAAAGTTATAGTTTTAACTAGATTTTCCTGGAAAGTGTAAACTTTTAATTTTTAAGGCAACGGTATTTCCCTGAAGTCCCTTGTGATGTGCTTTCAAACGATACCTGCGACCGTGTCATCTCTGCTGACCGGTTATTCTTTGATTGCGAGGACGCAATCCTCTTAAGGGGGGTAGATTGTAAACCCCCTGAATTTTCAAAATTTTAAAAAACTGGATTTTTCACAATTTTCTGGAATTTTCTGAGATTTTTCTGTAATTAAAAATAGGGTTTTAATTATTCAATGATTTTTAGATGATAATAAATGATATTAAAATATTATAAAAATAATATTTTTGGATGTAAAATGAAAAACTGGACTTAGGACAATTTTTTGGAATTTATCGGACCCCGGACCTATTTTTAAATACCTAAAAATTATTTATTTAATTATTTAATTAATTATTAATTTATTTATTATTATTATTATTATTAATATTATTATTGTTTTTTCTGTTTTGGGGCCCGGCCCGGCCCAGTGGGCCGAGCCCATTAGAGCAGCCCACCCAGCCACCCTAGCGGGTCGGGCGGGTCCGCCCAACCCGGAACCGCGCCCGACCCGACCCGCAAACACCCCCATCCCCTTCCCCACGTCCGGGCGCCCGATTCCTCCGGCGACGCCCGGAATCCGCGCCGCCTCCGCCGGGGGAGGCCACGTCCTCCCCTCAGCCCGACTCCCCCGGCCACGAACCGCCCGCCTGCCCCTTTAAAAACCCTCCCCTCTTCCCTCCTCCGCCTCACTTCACCTTCCCCAAACCAACCCGCCGGAACCCTAGCCCTACGCCGATCCCCTCCCTGACCCGCCGTCCAGCACCACCTCCTCCAGCCCGGGAACCCGACGCCGTCACCTCCACAGCCTCCCTCTCCAGAAACCTCCTCCGCCTCCTCCATTTTCCGGTACTCTTCTCCCCTGCCGGCTCGAGCAGCGCCACCTCGCCGCTCCGGCGACCCCGTTCTCCGGCGACCCTCCGCCCAGTGCCGTGCCGTGTCGACGCACCTTCGCCCAGACGCGGACACAACGGGGGACACACGGACACAGAAGCCGCAGACACAGGAAACCCTAACCCTAGCTTTGTGTTTCGTGTCGGACACAAATTGGACACGAAGTATCCTGTTTCAAGACCCTGTTCAGGTACTCGTAACTCTCTGCCCGGATACCCGTTTTCAGTTCCGTAAATTGCGTCGCGAACCCTGCGTGACCCTCTCGGTGTCCGGACAAACCGTTCGGGGCATCGCGTCCTGTGGTGATCGCACACCGCGATCCAAAAACAGGAAAAAACCAGACCCTGTTTCACCCCAGAACCGAGTACGCCCCGCCAAACGGGACGACTTGGTCGCGCGCGGTCTTCACAGACACGAGCGCCTCGTCGATACGGACGTGTGGGATTTCGCAGAAGCTGATTCGGGTGTGCGTGCACACCGGAATCAACGCGTATCCGCAGACATCGTCCCGTATCCGTACTTTCTGGAACGCGCCCTAACTTTGTGTACACACGTCGGATCGAGACAAAACTTGCGCCATCGGACTCGTAGCGATACGCTGGTCCTATGGGTCAAGTTTGGTTCGATTCTGAGAACGTTGACAAAATCGCGTGTCGTGGGCCCCACAGGCCCCGCTCGACGGGCGATTTTGTGATCGGCTCATCGAAATTCAAATCTGAAAGTTCCGTTGGGTCCGTATCAGCGTTTCTGACCTGTTAACACTGAGTTTGGTGACTTTGGAGACCTTTGACCCTGACGCGTTTTTCGGTGCAAAGCGGGCCCACCGGTGGACCCCGTTTTGACCCGAAACTGCCGTTTCTGCCCTTGTCTCCAAATTGGACTCAAGGACAGGCGTTTCTAGCTGATTGATATTTTCTGGATCTGATGGTGATATTTTTTTCAGCAATCGGAGTACCTCCTGCAATTTCAGCTGAAGTCAGAGCCGCAATTGGAACAGGAACCACAGACAAGTGTACCTTGCCAAACGCTGCAGCTTGCTATATATTTTCTGGGTTAATTTTGCATCAGTGAGAACATAGAACTTGTAAATTCTCAGTAATTTCTGTTATAGTAATTTTACTTGAATTCTGGTAGATCCATAAGTAACTTGTTTTAACTGCTTAACCTAGGGAACGTGTGACGTGCTTAGTGTCCGATCATAGTCGGGTGCCAACCCCGTACGCGGTGTTGAGTACGTCATTTGAGATGGACAATCGATACCCTTATTCTCGTACTTGTCCCATCAAGTACACCAGAACCCAGGACACTTGACACTATTTCATGAGACAGAGTCTTCCTGAGACATTCGAGGTGATTCTGTATAGGATGCATGTTTTATGACATAGACTTTACATTCTTAGGCATTTGATTCATAGCTATCAGACTTGCTGCATTACTTATAATCGTGCGTGACATGGACATGAGGCATCGTGGACATGAGACGTGGGATTACATTGGGTGGGGAGAGACACACAGACTACAGGCTGATATTATATATAAAACATAGTATATAACATAGTGTAATTCATAGTTATTGCCGCTACCGGCTCCCCGACACAGAGCTTGTAGTGGCTTCAGCCTGAATTCTAGTGCTGCTCTCATATTGCATATCACTTAGCTAGTTACATAGCTTACCCTCTTGATTAATTATCTGCTGCACTGTGTTTATTTTGGCTTGTATTTTTTGTACCTTGCTGTCCCCTGAGGACCTGGATCCGGATTATGTCCCCAGGTACAGCTGAAGAGAACTACCCAGAGGTGTACGGTACAGGAGCACTCCTTGGAGCAGAACCAGGAACAGAGGACGAAATAGTGGCCGAAGATTTCTCCTGAGCCCGGCTTCAGCTATACAGTATTTTCATTTTCAGCATTTCAATTCCTGTCTAATTTTCCTTGAATGTAACAGAATAATTCTCGGATTTGTTCCCGAGATAACCTTATCTGATATTGCATACTTATGTCTATTGCATTTATTTCCTGGCATTAATCTGTATTATTTCTGTGGATGAGATTAGAAATACCTGAGACTTGTAACATATTACTGCTAGACTACAGCTTAAGCATGCCCTGATGGATCCATTAAATTGGGTTGTCCATCGGTGCGTGCTGCTGGCCATTGCTCACGTGCTCAGTCCCTCGACATTTTGGGACTGAGACGTGACACCATCACTTGACGGTTGTAAGAGAATTGTAGGCATTTGGTTGTAGGCATAGCATAGCCCTTTTTCCAAGCTCACAAATGGGTTGGAGATGCTATAAGGTTGTAAAGCTTTGGTTGTAAACTTAGCATTATTGCTATTAAATATGCATGAAGGCGCAGTCTTCAATGGATGTCGAGTCAAGGTCAAATAAGCACTGAATTAATCAATCGTTTTGAGCATCTCCAATCCTACTGTGACTTTGGATAAAAAAGTTGTGGCCAAATATGACAAAATTTTATTAAAAAAATAGATTTCTATTGCAATTATCAAATAAACTATTACATTTATGTGACAAATTTATCTTTCTATTATGAATAAAAATATTGAAAAAATTGAAAAAAAATAATTATCTTGGAAAAAATTAAGGAAATTTCAGTCCCTTTTGGTTTTTCGAACCTAACAAACTTCTTGGTCACAAACACAAGATCAGTAAAAAAATGTTTCAAAAAGGGCACCATGAAATTCCTATTAAATCAATCTTTGCTGCTCCAAAATCCTTAGAACATTATTAGTAGTTGGAACTCTTCAATGCAACTTGAGATCCAAAATTAAAAAAAAAAGATAAATGTATAATGAGTTGGATTTGTATGAGAATATTAGAAAATGATAAAATGAGTTCCGGCCCCAAAAACTGTGTGGTCAAAAATTGATTTAAAAAATAATATAAAATTTAGAAAGTTGGGCTCAAAATTGTAACTTACTATTCTACAAAATGAGTTCCGACAATCTAGAATCTAGAAATTTGGAGACACAACCTATAGCTCCCTGGATGAGATGAGACCAAAAATTTAGAAATTGAAAATAGAAATAGAACTTACTATTCTACAAAATAAGCTCCTACATTTTAAATCTAGAATCTAGAATGTGGAATGGACCTTACTAATGATGCTCTTATAAAAGTCCTACATACACCCGACCCTCGCCCACCCCCACTCTCCATAGACTCCACTTCCACATCCACAAATCACAAGCTCCGACTTTCTCCAGTCACAAGTCATGGCATTCCTAGTTCCCAAAGTCCACTTCCTCCACCTCTTCAAATTCCTACGAGACCAGAGTTACCAGACCACCCAAGCTACGAAAGTTACGAGTATGGGTGAACATTATTCAGTTTGGGACCGAAAACTGAACTGAGTAAGAGATTTGGTTCAATTTGAAAAAAAAAATCGGTTCGATTTTGGTTTTAAAAATACCAATTTTTTTATTAGATTTTGATTTTGGATTTCGGTTTGAATCGGTTCAATGGATATGTTGTAATTAAATACCCTCAATTTTTTTTTGCAAATAAATACTCTCAATTCTATGCATATGTTATAATAAAAAATATTTATATTTTGAAAGAACAATTATATGTATGTATTTTGAAGTCAAACTTCGATAATTCAACAACTAGTCTAACTTTGGACGCAAATATAACAAATGTATGTATAAAAAATATAATTTTTAATATCTACGATTTTAACTTTGGACCCTACCCATTAAAAAGTAGACATAGTCTAATCGAACAAACCGAATCGTTATTTAGTTCGATTTTGGTATTGGCTTATTTTTGTTTGGTTTTGGTTTAGAAATTTAGAAATTTAGAAATTTAGAATTTTTGTTTATTTGGTTTTGACTATTTCGATTCGATTGAAATCGAATAAACCGAACGCTCACCCATAATTACAAGTTGTCTCTACCTAAAACCTACCAAAGGTGGCTGTAACACCCAAGCTGATCCTTACCAATCTCTACTCTTATATTGAGGCTTGAAAGCTCAAAAATGAGCCGTCTAAACCGTTTGTAAATCCTCCACCATTTATTAAAAAAATTACGAAAAATCTCTTTTTTTTTGCACAGATATATATATTTAAAAGCTAAACTTAAAACCGTTTAAAAATTAAATTAAAAAATTAATGAAAAAGAAAAATATATCAGAAATATTAAAATTATTTAATAAATTTTAATTAAAATATATTTACATATTTGAACTAAGTATATGATATTATCTAACTCACATATTCAAATTATAAAAATATATCTATAACAAATTATAATTAAAATATATTCAAATTATATTTTAAATAATCTAAACTAATTTAAATTTATATATATATTTTTAATATTTTTTTACGTACAACGAATGTGGAGGTAACTAGTTTAAGAATAGTTGCGGAGGCGTAAGTTAAATTAGCTTTAATTTAGGGTTAGTTTGATTTCATTTGAAATGGTAAACATATCAATTTTACATTATAGATGTCAAATGGTATTTTCAAAAGTGTTTTACGTTTGTTTCATTGGACATTTTTTCCTTCAAATATTGGAAATCTAACAAATTTTGTTTGTTATTTCGATTTGCATCTCAACAATAATCTTAACAGAAACAACGAATCCTCCAATCCTCTATTTCAAACGATACCAAACTAATCTTTAATAATAAACAATTTAAAATGAACCTCAGTAAGTATTAACATCATAACCAATCAATTGACCATTTATTTGCATTGGGGAACGCTATGTGGATTCGGTCAAAATGTAGTGAAATAGAATTACAAACTTTTATTTTATCAGGTGAGACGAGATCCTGCTGAAAGTGATCTGAGAAAACCATTTTCTGATAAATTATTTCACAAATATAAGTAGAGCTGGTAGGAAAGAAGACTGTTTGATTGAAATTTCATCACAATTTTTCTACCAGTGTATAGTATTTAATACGTTACATTTTTCATAGAGTTATTAAAAAAAAAAAACTATATTTTTCGTATTTTCCTCAAAAATAGCGAAAAATAAAATTTATCCAACCTATAAAAAAATATTATTTTTCATGAAAAATAACTATTTTCGTAGAAAATAATGACATCCAAACATCCAAATTAAGTTTTCCATTAAAAAAAAAAAAAAAATCCAAGAAATTTTTCTAGTAAAATAATTCTGTAAAATTAACTTTTTCCCCCCACATATTTTTCACATTGCAATCAAATGTTTAACCTATGGAAGAAGCAAGAAAATAATATTGTGTAGTTTGCTGAGTTGGAATATGTTCATTAACATACTATCATATTTCACAAACACCATGGGTGCAATTCGGACGGACTAAATCTGAGCCCGATCGAGTAAACCTGTTAATTAATTTGATTATTGTTGAAGATATTCAGACTCATTTTTTGACTTAGGATAAAATATTTGAAATTGAACCCGATCAAAAATCGGATCGGCCTTAAAGTTCATGTATCGGGTTATCCAAAGAACCTGAAACACGATACATATATATATATATATATATATATATATATATATATATATATATATATATATATATATATATATATATATATATATATATATATAATTTTATATATTTTAAATAAAAAATTTAAACCATAATTTTTTTCACCCAAACTCTTCACCTCTTAATTAGCATATTCAACAACAACAACAACAAAAATTCAATTTCTTCGACTTCTATGGACTTCATTTAATAAAATCAGTTGAAGGCTTATAAATGGTGGATTAAGGTTTGATTGTCATTTAATGAAATTTTATTTTAGTTGCATTTTGAAATGATTGAGACTTTTATTATGTAACTAGTAGGTGATAGATACAATTAGCATTGTTAGCATTGTTGTCATGTCCTGCTCCCAGAATACTTGATAAATACGAGGACTGACATGACCAACCGCACCTTCCAGAATACCGAAGTAAGCTGCAATGTGTTAAGGTTGTCTAGAAGACATATTGGTGAACTCTAGCATGCTATGACGTCAGTCATAAGGCCGACAAATCATAGTATCTCAATCCATCAACACAACTACAAGAGTATATCATATATGAAAGTAAAATGCGTCCCAAATTACATACCACATATGGTCATGAAGCTAGTGAATACAAAATACTGCACTAGCAGAGTATAATTATACATGATCAAATATACCAGCCATGGTCTAATATATACATCATGTTGACCGAAGTCAGAGAAGTGGTCTCAAAATAAGGGGGCTAACACTGCCCCTTGCTAGAACACCACAAAACAAAATAACACTACGAGGGGTGAAGAAAAGAAACCCACTTGCGAGCTTCGGCCTTAGTCCTACGAGTATGAGCCATCTTGCCGAAAGTACGGTGGATCCTGGTTCTCTTCGGGGTAGTCTGGCCATACAAAACCAGTGGGGTCAGAACCCCAAGCAA
The DNA here is from genome assembly GCA_036927795.1 of Iris macrosiphon. Classification (NCBI taxonomy): domain Eukaryota; kingdom Viridiplantae; phylum Streptophyta; class Magnoliopsida; order Asparagales; family Iridaceae; genus Iris; species Iris macrosiphon. Next base: position 170,659,352 of record JAYESA010000002.1, read on the forward strand.
CAAGTACCACAAAGGAGCTCAAGGTGATAAACCAAACATATCACAACATACAACATAAATGAGACATAAAATAAATGCAGATCGAGACTTGTACGGTACCAATGTACTTGTCTCAAAAATAATACTGGAAGAACTGATAAGTGCTAAAAAGGAAAGTAAGACGACGAGCGGCAAGAGAGCATAGTAACTACTCTGGATCGGAACCACAACCCTTAAACCAAATAAGGACCGGGGTTGCATACCTTCATCCGAGCAGAACTTAGTACCCTAACCATGCGCCAAAAAAAAATAAAACTAAAGGGGCGGGCTTAACTTATAGACAAACATTTATTACATGGCCAAACATGCCTACGGCTTGCTATAATTAACTAACTAGGGTTATCACAAACCTAGTTACTAACAAATGCATGCTTTGAAGAATATCGCTACCATCGGCACTGCAGTTAACCCGGATGGCCAAGGGTACGCTTATCTAGTACTTATAATGCACATCACAAACAATAATGAATAAAGAACAAAAGCAGATAACTGATAGCATCACACAACATAAAGTAAGCATAAACAAAATTGGGTTTTGTAAATGAAACTGATTTTGTAAACATAACGAGACTTTTGTAATTGAAACTGATTTTGTAAACATAAAGAGATTTTGTAAATGAAATTGATTTTGTAGACATAAAGAGATTTTGTAAATGAAACTGATTTTGTAAACATAAAAAGATTTTTGTAATTGAAACTGATTTTGTAAACATAAAAAGATTTTGTAAATGAAACTGATTTTGTAAACATAAACATATCTGTAAATGGTCTTGTAACATAACTGAAACATAACTAGAACATATACTGGAATGCATATAATAAAATATAATGTTATGAATCGCGGCTCAATAACAATAACTTGTAGTGTCGCAGCACGCGTAAACTTGGTCAGTCATGGAGCCCTTGCCTAGCAGGGTTGTTCCATGTTGCATGGGGCCCTTGGAGATCGGGGTAGCCGGTAGCGCAATATTCTTTTCTCCCAATGATCTAGGTGAATCTTATCTTGTTTGATCATTACTAAATTATTTCAAATTCTCGAGTCGTGGATACTTGAGAACTTCCCTAGAATGACGAATCACGGGTACGAGCTTTTCATGAGGTATTGTATCCGCGATACGCAATACATGGGACAATATTCACACTCGATTACCCGATGCCAAAATGTAATGAATTATCATACAAAAATGTTTCCACGGTGTCGTGAGGATCCAAATCACGTATTAATATAAGGAATCACAACATCCAACTATGCTCCAATACTCAACTGGACTAAAATAGTTTATGCATAGAAAAAATGATACAATATAGTAAATTGAGGATAACTCTCACATATGAACTCCAAATGAGGTGATTCAAAAATATTTGGAAAGGAAAAAACAGAGATATACAACTTTCATGTTTTGAGTTTTATAAAATTCTAGCCAGAAAATAGCTTAAATAGGCAAAAAAGGCATTCAGCTCACCATGCGCGCAGCGCACTGCGCGCAACATGAATTATGTGCACGGCGTACTGCTGCGGCAAAAAAATCCATGCACGGTGTACTTTACGACAAAGATTGATGCACGCGGCCACTGATGCGCACGACGAGGGTGTGATGCGCGCGACGCACTGCTGCGGCATGAAACTCCATGCGCGATGCACTGCTGCGGCATGAAATCCATGTGCGGCGTGTGCGACACTATTCATCGTCCCTGCCGGACAGGTCCGAGAACGAAGCTCCAAAATTTACTTTGGCCATAAAAACTTTAATTTAACTCCAAATGAGACGATTCGAAAACTAAAATGCCCGAAATAGAAAGCTCCATAAAATAGAACAACTAGTTTTTAAAAATAACAAGTTTTAATAGATTAAACCAAGGAAAAACTCATTGAACCCATATAAAATTTAAGTTAAAACTCAGATATACACAAATCCATACATCAAAATCCAAAACTCCAAGAACTAAAAATGAAGAGAACCTCAAGGAAAATATTTTCCATCAAACACATTTTTAAAACAATATATATGTATAAAATTCAAAAATTAAGGCTTCACCATTGAGCAAGATGTACTTGCCTTGGGTGGCGCATAGCCTCTCCTCTCACGGTCCAAGTCACAACAACTTCTCCCTAGGGGTAGGATTTGGCTAGAGGGAGCATGAAGGAGAGGAGGAAGAAGAAAGCAAGAAGAGTGAAATGAGAAAATGAGTGAGGAGAGAGAAAATACTCATATATATACTAAGAAGAGAAAAAAATGCTTTAGTCATGGGTTCAATCAAATGAACTGAACCAAGTATCCATTCTACATACGGATCCTAAATCGGGTCTATGGCAATGCCAATGGGTATTCTACTGATCTCGAGTAGTCTCTCTCAACAACAGAAAAATAACAATAAATAAAATAACCAAGAGTACATTTCAGAAAAAATTAAATTCTAGAAATACAAGAAATACCAAATCTGGAATCGGGTGTGACAATTGCGAAAACGATGTTTAGATAATCTTTCGACATTCCTCTTAATATTTATTTTATCTGATAAATAACGATAAATAAAATATCAAATTAAAGTATACTTTTAATAAATTAAATATATAAGTGATAATAAACATAAGAACATATAAAATACAATAAAATTTATTTAAAATTTAATTAAAATTGGCTAAGTTATAACTTGATGCCCTCAACTATTCAAATTGTTCAACTTAATAACCTAAACTTTGATAGGTATCAACTTGATGCCATAAAAAAATAAAGACAAAATTTTCCCTACCTCTCTTACCCTCCCTCTGGTGGTTTCCCCCACCTCGTCCCCACCTGGCTGCACACCCCCCATATCTCTTTGCGTGCTAGCGCCGTAGTCACTACACGCGGAGGAGGGGGGTGCAACTGAGGGCTAAGTAGCCGTCGGGGGTAGTAGGGAAGGGTCGGGACAGCCGTCGGGGGTTGTGGGCGGCCGGGGGTGGGGGCGGGGGTCGACGACGGGGGTGGTGGGGGTGGGCAGTCGGGGGTGGGTTTGGAAAATTGGGGACAATTTTGTCCTTTTTTATTTTTAGTTATCAAGTTAAAAATATTAGTTGAGAGAGGGTATTAATGTGAGACTCGTCTCACTATTGCGTATTTTTCATGTTCATATATTGTATATGTGTGTTATTGCTGTATATTACTACCCATATATATTTTTGGATTTATTTAGTTGCTCTCATGTAATTTTTAGATTTATGAATAGTGTTAACCACCCTTGATATATAACCCCTCTCTTTCTTTCTTCCCCATTCTTTCACTCTCCCCTCTTTTTATTTTCTTCTCCTTTCCTCTCCCCTCCTCCCTAGCCGAGAGCAGCCTAGGACCGGTCCCCCTCCCCTTTCCTTTAGTAGTAGTGGTAGTAGTTAGTGGTGGTTTTAGGCAAGTACATCTTCTCACGCCCCAGTTCCAAATATAAGGAACTGAGCCACGTGGCTTTGGCCAGCGGGTACACTCCGATGGGCATCCTAATCTAATGGATCCGTTGGAGTGCACCTAAGCTGTAAATCATAATGATATAATCCAACATTTAAACATAAGCAATGTAACTAATCTCATCTACAGATACAAGAATATGAAATATTTAGAGAAAACAAGTCTACTAATGTGCAAAAAGAAAAATAAGTTTGAAAATATATCATAATACAAAACAGATAGAGTCACACGGGAACAAACCCGCTAATACAAGTACTGAATGAAAGAAAGTAATAAGTTAACTAGGGCCGATATCTGCTAACTAGATAAGGATACCGGACCCAAGGTGAAGTCACTACCGGTGATCAAATAAAGTCCTCAGGAAGGATCTTGTCCTCTTCTACAAGTCCTGCTCATGGATATACACTCGGTTCGTACTCCTCCGGGTAGTCCTCCTCGCCTATGCCTGGAAGAGAACCAGGTCCTCAGAGGGACGTAACAAGGTACAAAAATACCATGCCATAGTAAAACAGAAAGAAAATATGTGATACGTCGGTGTAATATAGAATAACCACCTAAGTGAGACACAACCCGAAGACAATGTTCGACTGTAAACCCCCTGAATTTTCAAATTATTAAATCTTGGATTTTTTCTAATTTTCTGGAATTTTCTGGGAATTTTCTGAAATTAAAATCAAGATTTTTAATTAATAAATGATTTTTAGTTGGAAATAAATAATATTAAAATATCATGAAAATAATATTTTTAGGTGTAAAATGGAAAACTGGACTTAGGGTAATTTTTCTGGATTTTTCTGGGCCTCAGACCTATTTTTAAATGCCTAAAAACAATTTTTAATTAATTATTTAATTAACTGTTTTTAAATTATTATTATTATTATTATTATTATTATTATTATTATTATTATTATTATTTTCTCCTTGGGCCCGGCCCAGTGGGCCGAGCCCGTTAGCCTCCGGCCCAGCCCAGCCCACTCTTATCGGGTCGGGTCGGGTTGGCCAGACCCGACCCGCCCGCGAACCCGAACCCGGCCACCCTCCTTCCCCACATCCCCGCGAGATCCGGTCAGCCACCGAACCGGCCGGCCACGCGGCGCCTCCGCCGGCCACCTCGCCCGCACCCCGCGCCACGTAGCCGACCTCGCCGCCGCCTCTCCCGGCCAACCCCCCACCTCGGCCCACCTATTTAAACCCCCCAATCTCTCCCCTCCGGCCACCTCCCTCACCGTAACCCTAGCCCTAGCCCGGCACCGCTCCTCGCCGACCGCCTCGCCGACCGCCCAGCTCCGCCCGCACCGCCAGTGCCGCCCTCCCCTCTCCTCCTCTTCCCTCCACCGCCCCGGCGTCCAGCAGCAGCGGAGGCCAGCAGCAGCAGCCAGCAGCTCCGGTCGCCGCCCGTCGGCTCCGCCGCCACCAGCCACCGCCCCAGCTCCCCTCGGCGAACCGTCCCCCGCCCTCGCCGCCGCACCTCCGGCCGGTCCCCGCCGTCCACGGCCAGGAAATCCTCAAACCCTAATTCCCAAATTCCGTGTCGGACACGACACGGACACGAGAATTTCCGAATTTTCTAAGCCCTGTTCAGGTACTCATATCTTGCTCCTCGCTGCCCCGTTTTTAATTCCACAAATTGTGTTGTGAAGCCTGTATGACCCTCTCGGTGCCCGGACAAACTGTTCGGGGCATCGCGTCCTGTGGTGATCGCACACCGCGATCCAAAAACAGGAAAAACCAGACCATGTTTTACCCCGGAATTGAGTGCGCCCCGCCAAACGGGACGACTTGGTCGCGTGGGGTCTTCACAGATACATGCGCGTTGTCGATACGGACGTGTGAGATTTTGTGGAAGCTGATTCGGGTGTGCGTGCACACCGGAATCAACGCGTATCCGCGGACATCGCCCCGTATCCGACTTTTCTGCAATTCGCCCTAACTTCTTGTACACTCGTCAGATCGAGACGAAACTTACGCCATCGGACTCGTAGCGATATGCTGGTCCTGTGGGTCAAGTTTGGTTCGATTCTGAGAACGTTGACGAAATCGCGTGTCGTGGACCCCACAGGCCCCGCTCGACGGGCGATTTTGTGTTCGGCTCATCGGAATCCAAATTTGGAAGTTCCATTGGGTTCGTATCAGCGTTCCTGACCTGTTGACACTAAGTTTGGTGAATTTGGAGACCGTTGATCCGGACACGTTTTTCGGTGCAAAGCGGGCCCACCGGCGGACCCCGTTTTGACCCGAAACTGCCGTTTTTGCCCTTGTCTCCAAATTGGACCCAAGGACAGACGTTTCTAGCTATTTGACATCTTCTGAGAATGATGGTAATGTCTATTTTAGCTTTTGGGCTCATCTCTGGAATTTTTTCCCAAGAACCAAATTAATCAGATCCAAACAACAGGCAAGTACCTGTACTTCAAGTTAAATCTATATATATATTGTGATAATTAATTTCCTGCTTTACTAGTACCCTTGATGATTACACCTAGTGTTAGAAATGCTGGATTTTCATGTCGGGAATATTAGAGTTCATGTCTTGTTTTTCATGTCGGGTGGGAGAATACTAGAAGGCATGTAGTTTACCCTTCCCCTTGTCATGTTTAATAGCTGTTGGTACGCGACTGTACCTCAGCCGGATCTTGATTTTCCCTGTTTAATAGCCGTTCATGACGGCCGGATTAGCCTTATAAACCCCTACATGCCAACTATGTATTCTAAAAATAAACACAAGTTCACACAGATAGTTTTTGGTCATGTTATATATCTTGCTGACTGTTGTAGTTTCATTTCCTGTTTCATTTATTTCTGCTTTCTCATATTCCTACTTACAGCTTTAACTCTGAGATAATGATGTTCTGTTATGCAGTTTCTTAACTTGATATTCAATATTTAATTGTCATAAATATTTAGTTTAACCTTGTTGTGCACTGTGTACTTTGCTCCTTTCCTGACTGGATCTGTTGATTTAGGCGATGATGAGGATCTTGCCCCTACTTATTATGGTCCCTATGAGGGTACTGATGATACCTATGAGGAGCCAGATCCCACCCAGGAGACCCCTGCTGCAGAGTAGCTAGTAGTAGATATCTTTTATTTCTGTTTCTTATCCTATTAATCGGGTTTGTCCCCGATTTCATTCTGATTTTCTGTACTAAACATTTGAATCTGTTGTCACATTCATTTCAATTGCAATCTTAAGTTTTTGTTCTCATTAATATCTTGCCTATGTTAATTGTGAATGAGCTAGTTTAGTAAATATGGATTTGACCTAGACAGCGTACTACCGCCGACTCTGCGGCGTAGGCTGGACGTACCCACGCACTCGTGCCCGAATTTCCGGGTGCGGGTCATGACACGTTTTTATGGTGGCCCATGCAGGTCCTATCCTAAAATAGGGTAATACCCTAGGACAGGGTATGGAATAAGATTGAGGATTCTAGGAAAAGCTCATTCACAGTATAGGGTCCTTATTTCAATTCTTGATATCTTTGCTGCTCAATTTTCCTATCGCCTTTGATTTCCAAGTATTCTATTCTGATTTTCCTATCCCTAAATCTTTCAGAATGGTCCAGACAAGGAACACAGTAGGAGGCACATCAGAACCAGCTGAGCAGAATGTGCCCGAGACTCTTGCACTCCCGCCGCCTCCATCTGTTCCGGCAGTTACTCTGGATGGGGCACAATTACTTGGAGTGTTCCAGGGATTGGTGGAATCCCAGAAAGAACAGACTGCACTTCTGCGGACCAGCCTCTCAGAAGCTCTTAAGTCCCAGGAGTCACCACTCAAGAGGCCAGGGAGTGCCAAAGACTTCAAGAATCTTAGACCCCTGGAATTCTACGGAACTAAGGGCATTCTCTATGCCGATGAGTGGATAGAGAATGTCGAGAGACTCCTGAAGACTGCTCGGGTCCCTGATGATCTCAAAGTGGAGTCCGCAAGCCTGCAACTGTTCGACATTGCTCGAACCTGGTTCAGAGATGAACCCCAACTATCTGCTCCTGACCTCACCTGGGAAGACTTCAAGAGGCTATTCAAGGAGAAATTCTACCCCGAAGTGGCTCGGGAAGCTCTCAAAAGCCAATTCGAGAGACTGGAACAAGGTAACCTGTCTGTTGATGAATATACTGCTGAATTTAGCAGGTTAAGCCACTTTGCGGAGTACATGGTTCGTACCCCGGAGGACAGAGCCCGTAGATTCAAGAAGGGGTTGTCTCCGGATATTCACCTTGCTGTCACCACCAGCCGAGCTCGCACCTATGAAGAAATCCTGAGCGTGGCACAAGGCGTTAAGAGAGATATGGGGCATAAACTGAAACGAGAGAGAGATACCGGAAATGCGGGACCCAACAAACGTCATTTTCAACAACAACAACAACAACAGCAGAGGGCCCCGCAGCAAACTCAGCGTCCTCTCCCTCGAGCTCTAGCACCCCAACACCAGGCTCAGGGACAGAACCAACAAGCTGCTGCTTGTAACTTTTGCCAAAAACTAGGTCATACTTGGCAAGTCTGCAGGAAGAGGCTAGGTGCCTGCCTCTGCTGCGGCTCAGCAGCACATCAAATGAGGGACTGTCCAGCTGCTCAAGGACGCACCGCTGCACCAAAGGCTCCAGCCCAGGCCAGGGCCCCAGCAGTACAACAGAGGGGACCCCCGCTTCCAACACAACAACAACGCTTTGCTCAGCACCAACAGCAGCAACAGAGGGGTGCACCGCAGCAAGGCCGTGCTTATGCAATGACTCTGGAAGAAGCTGAAGCCACAGCAGACGTGATCACAGGTTCTGTGCTTATAAATTTAATACCAGCTATTACTTTATTTGACTCTGGAGCTTCACATTCATTCATGTTAGTAGATTTCCTTATGAAGCATAGCTTAATCACTAAACCCCTTAGGAATTGTTATAAGATCATTACCGGTGGAGGAATCATCCCGGTTAGTGATGCCTGTAATAATTGTCCTATTACTTTATGTGGAAGAGAACTGTATGCTAGACTACTTGTAATGCCAGTGCCCAGTTTTGATATTATACTGGGTATGGATTGGTTAAGTCAACATCATGCCACTATAGACTGCCACAGAGGTAGTGTAATCTTCAGGCCCCCTGACAAGCCAGAATTTGAATTTGCTAGAGGTTCTAGAGAAATAGGTAATAACAAAATTTGTGGAGCCCTAATAACAGAAGAATTGCCACTACCTATCATCTCTGAATACCTTGATGTCTTCCCTGAGGATCTCCCAGGCTTACCCCCAGACCGAGAAGTTGAATTCTCTATTGACTTAGTGCCAGGAGCAGCACCAGTATCTCAAAATCCCTACAGAATCAACAAGAAGGAGATAATAGAACTAAATGAGCAAATCAAAGAACTAGAAGACAAATGTTTCATTAGGTCCAGTGTCTCACCCTGGGGAGCTCCAGTATTATTTGTGCCCAAGAAGGACGGAATATCCCGAATGTGTATTGATTATAGGGCATTGAATGCCTTAACAATTAAGAATAAGTATCCCCTGCCCAGGATAGATGACCTATTTGATCAGTTGAGTGGAGCTCGGGTATTTTCAAAGATTGATTTGAGGTCTGGTTACCACCAAGTAAGGGTGAGAAAGGAAGACATCCCTAAAACTGCTTTCAATACCCGGAACGGACACTACGAATTCTTAGTAATGCCGTTCGGGTTGACGAATGCTCCAGCAGTTTTTATGAACTTAATGAACAGAGTTTTCCAGCCATACCTAGACAAATTTGTAGTGGTCTTCATTGATGATATTTTGATCTACTCCAAGACCCCCGAAGAACATGAAGAACATTTGAGGTTAGCATTGGAGACTTTGAGGAAGGAAAAACTTTATGGAAAATTGTCTAAATGTGCTTTCTTCCTAGACAAAGTAGAATTCTTGGGACATGTTGTGACTGGAGATGGAATAGTAGTAGATCCTAAGAAGATAGCGGCAGTAGAATCCTGGCCCACTCCAGACTCTGTAGCAGAGATTAGAAGCTTCCTGGGACTAGCTGGCTACTATCGAAAGTTTGTGAAGGACTTTGCAAGAATTGCTGAGCCCATGACAAAATTAACAAAGAAGGATGAAAAGTTTACCTGGACTGATGAATGTCAGCATGCTTTCGAGGAATTGAAGAAAAGGCTGACTACTGCCCCTATTCTGACCTTACCTTCTGGAACCGGAGGTTTCGCTATTTATAGTGATGCTTCTGGAAAAGGTCTAGGTTGTGTTTTGGAGCAGAACAAGAAAGTAATAGCATATGCCTCTAGACAGCTTCGACCTCATGAAAAGAACTATCCAACTCATGATTTAGAATTGGCAGCTGTCATTTTTGCTCTTAAGCTATGGAAGCACTATCTTTATGGAGAAAGGGTGGAAATATTTACGGACCATAAAAGCCTAAAATATATCTTCACCCAGAAAGAGCTAAACATGAGGCAAAGAAGGTGGCTGGAACTAATGAAAGACTTTGATATCACCCTCCAATATCATCCTGGGAAGGCCAATGTAGTTGCTGATGCTCTAAGCAGATATCCTATGGCGATGTACTTGACTATGGACAGACACCTGCTAGAGGACTTGGAAAGTTTAGGTATTGAAGTAATTATCCCAGGAAAAGAAGGCCAAATGATGAACTTGCAGATTCAGTCTACTTTAATAGACAAGATCAAGGAGATTCAGTTTCAAGACGAAGGCCTGCGAAGCCTTCGAGGTCAAGTGCAAGCTGGATTAGTGGAAGATTTCAGAATTCATGAAGATGGATCACTGAGGCATGGCGATAGATTATGCGTACCTCAAGGAGACATAAGAGAAGAAATTATGCAAGAGGCGCACAGATCGCAATACTCTATACACCCAGGAGCCAACAAGATGTACAAGGACCTGAGGACGCATGTTTGGTGGCATGGCATGAAAAGAGAAGTAGCCAGGTTCGTATCTCGTTGTTTAGTGTGCCAGCAAGTCAAGGCAGAAAGACAAAGACCTGGAGGATTGCTTCAACCACTGCCCATTCCGGAGTGGAAGTGGGAACATATCATAATGGATTTTGTTTCCGGACTTCCAAGGACACCGAGTGGAAAGGATGCAATCTGGGTGATAGTAAATAGACTGACCAAGTCTGCACATTTTCTACCCTTCAAAGTAGGGCTATCTACAGAGAAGCTGGCAGATTTATATATCAGACACATTGTCCGGCTGTATGGAGTTCCAGTAAGTATTATCTCCGACCGAGATTTAAGATTCACCTCTCACTTCTGGAAGAGCTTACAAGCCAGCTTGGGGACGCAACTCAAATTCAGCACAGCTTATCATCCCCAAACCGATGGACAATCGGAACGTACAATCCAGACACTTGAAGATATTCTCCGTACATGTGTTCTAGATTTTGGAGGATCCTGGGAAGACTATCTACATCTTGTGGAGTTCTCTTATAATAACAGTTACCAAACAAGTATTGAGATGACTCCATTTGAAGCTCTGTATGGACGAAGATGTCATACCCCACTATCATGGGACGACGTTGGAGAAAGAGCCCTGCTGGGACCAGAGATGGTGATCGATTCAGCTGAAAAGGTAAAGCAAATAAGGGACAGACTTCGAGTGGCTCAAGACCGACAACGACATTGGGCAAATAGCCACCGAAGGCCCTTGGAATTTGAGGTAATTAAATTTATAAAATTCAAGTCAATTTAAATATTTTGATTATGGAACTAAGACTTGATTATGACTTTGTTAAAGGTTGGAGAACTGGTATTCTTGAAGATTTCCCCGACACGTGGCACCATTAGGTTCCGAAGGAGTGGAAAACTCAGCCCAAGATTTATTGAACCTTTTGGCATACAGGAGAAAATCGGAAAAGTGGCATACCGACTGGCATTGCCACCCTCTCTGGATGGAGTCCATAACGTCTTTCACGTGTCGCAGCTGAGAAAGTACGTGTCAGACCCCAGCCACATTTTGGATCACTCAGAGCTCGAAGTAGGCCCAAGTCTGACTTACCAAGAGCAACCCGTGGAGATACTAGATCGATCGGAGAAAGTTCTACGGAACCAGGTCATTTCCCTGGTTCGCGTAGCTTGGAAGCACCATTCTCCCGGCGAATCCACCTGGGAGCGAGAAGACGAGATTAGAGAGCGATACCCCTATCTTTTTGAACCCTGAGGTATATTTTATTTCTCGGCCTTTCCTTTCGTGCCTTGGTATTCTTAAATTTCGAGGACAAAATTTTTGTAAGTTGGGTAGGTTGTAAACCCCCTGAATTTTCAAATTATTAAATCTTGGATTTTTCCTAATTTTCTGAAATTTTCTGGGAATTTTCTGAAATTAAAATCAAGGTTTTCAATTAATAAATGATTTTTAATTGGAAATAAATAATATTAAATTATCATGAAAATAATATTTTTAGGTGTAAAATGGAAAACTGGACTTAGGGTAATTTTTCTGGATTTTTCTGGGCCTCAGACCTATTTTTAAATGCCTAAAAACAATTTTTAATTAATTATTTAATTAACTGTTTTTAAATTATTATTATTATTATTATTATTATTATTTTCTCCTTGGGCCCGGCCCAGTGGGCCGAGCCCGTTAGCCTCCGGCCCAGCCCAGCCCACTCTTATCGGGTCGGGTCGGGTTGGCCAGACCCGACCCGCCCGCGAACCCGAACCCGGCCACCCTCCTTCCCTACATCCCCGCGAGATCCGGTCAGCCACCGAACCGGCCGGCCACGCGGCGCCTCCGCCGGCCACCTCGCCCGCACCCCGCGCCACGTAGCCGACCTCGCCGCCGCCTCTCCCGGCCAATCCCCCACCTCGGCCCACCTATTTAAACCCCCCAATCTCTCCCCTCCGGCCACCTCCCTCACCGTAACCCTAGCCCTAGCCCGGCACCGCTCCTCGCCGACCGCCTCACCGACCTCCCAGCTCCGCCCGCACCGCCAGCGCCGCCCTCCCCTCTCCTCCTCTTCCCTCCACCGCCCCGGCGTCCAGCAGCAGCGGAGGCCAGCAGCAGCAGCGGCAGCCAGCAGCTCCGGCCGCCGCCCGTCGGCTCCGCCGGCACCAGCCACCGCCCCAGCTCCCCTCGGCGAACCGTCCCCCGCCCTCGCCGGCGCACCTCCGGTCGGTCCCCGCCGTCCACGGCCAGGAAATCCTCAAACCCTAATTCCCAAATTCCGTGTCGGACACGATACGGACACGAGAATTTTCGGGTTTTCTAAGCCCTGTTCAGGTACTCATATCTTGCTCCTCGCTGCCCCGTTTTTAATTCCGCAAATTGTGTTGTGAAGTCTGTATGACCCTCTCGGTGCCCGGACAAACTGTTCGGGGCATCGCGTCCTGTGGTGATCGTACACCGCGATCCAAAAACAGGAAAAACCAGACCTTGTTTCACCCCGGAACTGAGTGCGCCCCGCCAAACGGGACGACTTGGTCGTGTGCGGTCTTCACAGATACGTGCACGTCATCGATACGGACGTGTGAGATTTCGTGGAAGCTGATTCGGGTGTGCGTGCACACCGGAATTAACGCGTATCCGCGGACATCGCCCCGTATCCGACTTTTCTGTAATTTGCCCTAACTTCTTGTACACTCGTCAGATCGAGACGAAAATTATGCCATCGGACTCGTAGCGATACGCTGGTCCTGTGGGTCAAGTTTGGTTCGATTCTGAGAACGTTGACGAAATCGCATGTCGTGGGCCCCACAGGCCCCGCTCGACGGGCGATTTTGTGTTCGGCTCATCGGAATCCAAATCTGGAAGTTCCGTTGGGTTTGTATCAGCGTTCCTGACCTGTTGACACTAAGTTTGGTGAATTTGGAGACCGTTGACCCGGACACGTTTTTCGGTGCAAAGCGGGCCCACCGGCGGACCCCGTTTTGACCCGAAACTGCCGTTTTTGCCCTTGTCTCCAAATTGGACCCAAGGATAGGCGTTTCTAGCTATTTGACATCTTCTGAGCATGATAGTAATGTTTATTTCAGCTTTTGGGCTCATCTCTGGAATTTTTCCCCAAGAACCAAATTAATCAGATCCAAACAACAGGCAAGTACCTGCACTTCAAGTTAAATCTATATATATATTGTGATAATTAATTTCTTGCTTTACTAGTACCCTTGATGATTACACCTAGTGTTAAAAATGCTGAATTTTCATGTCTGGAATATTAGAGTTCATGTCTTGTTTTTCATGTCGGGTGGGAGAATACTAGAAGACATGTAGTTTACCCTTCCCCTTGTCATATTTAATAGCTGTTGGTACGCGACTGTACCTCAGTCGGATCTCAATTTCCCCTGTTTAATAGCCGTTCATGACGGCCGAATTAGCCTTATAAACCCCTACATGCCAACTATGTATTCTAAAAACAAACACAAGTTCACACAGATAGTTTCTGGTCATGTTATATATCTTGCTGACTGTTGTAGTTTTATTTCCTGTTTCATTTATTTCTGCTTTCTCATATTCCTGCTTACAGCTTTAACTCTGAGATAATGATGTTCTGTTATGCAGTTTCTTAACTTGATATTAAATATTTAATTATCATAAATATTTAGTTTAACCTTGTTGTGCACTGTGTACTTTGCTCCTTTCCTGACTGGATCTGTTGATTTAGGCGATGATGAGGATCTTGCCCCTACTTATTATGGTCCCTATGAGGGTACTGATGATACCTATGAGGAGCCAGATCCTACCCAGGAGACCCCTGCTGCAGAGTAGCTAGAAGTAGCTATCTTTTATTTCTGTTTCTTATCCTATTAATCGGGTTTGTCCCCGATTTCATTCTGATTTTCTGTACTAAACATTTGAATCTGTTGTCACATTCATTTCAATTGCAATCTTAAGTTTCTGTTCTCATTAATATCTTGCCTATGTTAATTGTGAATGAGCTAGTTTAGTAAATATGGATTTGACCTAGACAGCATACTACCGCCGACTCTGCGGCGTAGGCTGGACGTACCCACGCACTCGTGCCCGAATTTTCGGGTGCGGGTCGTGACATCGACAAATGGGCTTTCCAAATATAAATTCGTAGATCCGAGGCACAGAGACACATGGTGCATACCCGTACTTCCGAACACAGAGACACACAGTAAGTACTACGACTCCGGATACAGGATCTCTACGTAAATAAGGATACATATATATATATATATATATATAGTGGATGCGAAGTAGCCCAAGCGTTTAGTAACTGTCTTCCCATCCCAACGAGACGCATTCGCAGCTCGCTGAGCATGAACCTCTATCTAAACAGTCTCGTCATACTGAAGTAACTAGCACCAATCATGATCCTATAGTCATCACAGGTTCCGGTCATGCTGAATATGTCCTAGGATTCTGATATAACCAAGTAGGTACATAAAGGTATCGAGAAACATCTAACAATCAATACTAGATATTACCGACGAACGTCTGTACTCGGATATGATCCGGACGCTAAGTAACAATTTTGATCCAAAGCACACACAATGTATAGATGAAATAAATAAGTAAAACTAGAACCGAGTTACAGTATGGCAAGGTACACTTGCCTGAGTCCAGATGCTGAAGACGGGGCTCTGGTACAACGTCCAAGTTCGAGGATCCCAAAGTACCTAGAAGAGTAATTAAAACTAATTAATAATTAACTCAAAGTCTATTTATTATTGAAAATATGTCATTGAGAACTTAACCTAGGTTTTGTAATAGTACATAACTCATGACTAAGCATACTAACTAGGGTGTTGACCAAAGTTGACTAGGGAATCATTATAAAAATACATAATCATCAAATCGCATAATGTCCTCAAGCACTAGTATTCATCAAGTGTAGATTTGATCAACTGCGAACAATGTTCATCCTCAACCCATCTTATCAATGTAACCATAAACACAAGTGCATCAGTCATAAATTAGTTGTCACCTCCTAATACGCAAAATGATCATAATTTCATCTTTCAATTATACCATCAATACTACCTAACAGAAATTTTATTTGAACAACATCCTCATCATCTCATGCATTTCACACCAATATATAACCCCAAACAATCAATGCTATTATTCTTGGATATAAACTAAATATTGGTATTAAGCAAAGTATTCACAAGTATTGCTCAATGGAACTTATAACTGAACTAGGGTTTTTAAGGAATTGAAAGAGTTACAAAAATAAATGATGAAGAAGAAGAAGAGAGGAGTGATACCAGAGGGGGCGTTCGGTGGTGGAGGTGGTGTCCTAGCTGCTGCTGTCGTTGGTGGTGGTTGGTCGCGGTGGGGATGCCGTCGTGAGGTGGTGGCAATAGTGGTGATGTTGACGGTGGTGACAGTGGTGGTGATGTTGTGGCTGTGGTGGTGGCAGTATCGGTTGATGATGGTGGCAATGGTGGTGGTGGTGACAGTGGTGGTAGTGGTGGTGGCGGTGTTTGTAAACCCCCTCACCCAAAATTAGGCCTACTTGGCTTAGATAGTGAAACTAGGGCTAGTTGAATCCAATTAGAAATAGAACACGACATTTTATTTAATTTTACAATATGTATATCATTTAGTGCACCTTACCGTTGCTTCGATAATTGGAGCACTACACTAGCCATTGTCTTCCTACAAATTTTACATGCTTGTCCTAGACATGCCCGCCTTCTATCCTGACCTTTGTGTAACTTATAATTATGCTCTCTTGTGCTATATTTTAGTCGCACAATATTCGTCGTAGACGTTTATAATTAATTCTGAATAAATTCAACTTTGTATTCTTGTGCGTTCCAATTGAAATTGGAGACACAATCTTGACCCGTTTTGTGTAACCCAATTTATGATAATATTCTATCCTGAGTCTCCTATGTCCATGACACTTGTGTCCCACCTAATTTTAATCCCATATACTTCTAATTAATTTTAGAACACCATTTACATTAATTATAATTAAATTAATCCAATTTCCATTTTTGTGCAATTTTTTAATTGTTGGGCATTTTTATGCAAAAATGCATTAAGGTGTCCCCACCATTGGACACAATACATGAAGAAACCTATTTCTCCTTCATATAAATTTTCTCCATTATTTTCGGGATGTGCAACGCACAACGTCGCCCCCCTCATCTAATCCTAGCCTTGCATTTTAAACAATATAAATCCTAGCCCTCCAAACATCCCCATGTCAAGCCAAGGCCCAATCCCAAGATGTTGATCAAGCCCAATCCCTTAGGTCAACCCCCAACCCTATTTCCCATATGTATAAATATAACATTACCTTACTTTTTCATCATCCACATAACAAAACCCCAAGTACCTAGCCGACCCCTTCCCTCTACTATTCATCCTCCCCTTCCCTGGAACCCGACCGGCCGCTTGACTTCGCTGGAGCAGCTCCCAACTGCCTCCTCGCCTGAGACCTCAGGCACCTGCCCCCGGAGACCCGCCTGGCCTAGCCATCTCCACCGAGCCATCCTTCCGCCTGAGTTTATCTCCTCCCAGCTCTCTTCTCCATCTTCTTCCTCCTGTGCACCCCTTCCCCAGCCAACTCGACCGGAGACCTCGCCGGACCACCGCCATCAACACCACCATTACCACCATCACCACCTCCATCTTCCATTGACTCCCTCCGCATCGACCTGTCCCTGGCCTCCTACTCCGATCTCCAGCAGCCCGCAGCCGAGCTCCCTCCCGGAGCACAACCCGACCACCACCTTCCTCCCTGCTGCCATCACCTCTTCCCTGTCCTCCTTCTTGCAACCACCGGTCACCACCACCTCTTTCTTCCTCCCTGACCTCCTCAACAGCAGCCCCGGTCTCCTCTCTCCACCACCGGATGACCCCGAGCCCATCCGTCCTCTCTTCCCTTGCCTGAACATCATCACCACCATCGTCCCCACCTTCTTCCTCGACGACTCCTCTCACCATCATCTTCTCCGCCGAGCCACCCAGGACAACACCACCACACCACCAGTACGACCACCACCTTCTCCCTACTCCCTGTCCTCCTCCTCGCCGGACCTCCCCCTGGCCGGAGCAGCCTCACCCTCTTTATTAACATAATCACCATCATCCTTATCATCATCCACATCATCACCATCATTCCTATCATCATCCACATCATCACCATCATCCCTATCATCATCTACATCATCACCATCATCCCTATCATCATCCACATCATCATCATCCATATCATCACCATCATCCCTATCATCATCAACATCATCACCATTATCCCTATCATCATCCACATCATCATCATCATCCATATCATCACCATCATCCCTATCATCATCAACATCATCACCATCATCCACATCATCATCATCATCCATATCATCATCATCATCCATATCATCCCTATCATCATCCATATCATCACCATCATCGTCATCGTGGACCCGTCACCCTCATATTAGACAACCTGCAGCAGTCACCCTCGATCCCCGATTCCCGTACATGTGTATGCTAACCCCGAGGTTCGAACATGTCCCTCTCCTTTCTTATTTCGTATGTGTACTTGTGTGTAGGTGTCACGCCCCAGTCCCAAAATGACGAGGGACTGAGCACGTGAGCAATGGCCAGCAGCACGCACCGATGGACAACCCAATTTAATGGATCCATCAGGGCATGCTTAAGCTATAGTCTAACAGTAAGATGTTACAAGTCTCAGGTATTTCTAATCTCATCCACAGAATAAACACAGATTAATGCCAGAATATTGCAATGGAAATAAATACGCAATATTAAATAAGGTTATCTCGGGAAACAATCCGAGAATTAGTCTGTTACATTTAAGAAGAAAGACAGGAAATAAAATACTGAAATGGAAATACTGTGTAGCTGAAGCCGGTGCTCAGGTGAAGTCTTCGGCCACTATCTCGTCCTCAGTTCCGGGTTCTGCTCCAAGGAGTGCTCCTGTACCGTACACCTCGGGGTAGTTCTCTGCGGCTATACCTGGGGACATAGTCCATTTCAGGTCCTCAGGGGACATAACAAGGTACAAAAAATACAAGCCAAAACATATGCAGTGCAGCAATAAAATAAACAGCAGGATAAATATGTAAACCAGCTAGTGATATGCAAGTAAGAGTTTTAGTCATACTCAGGCTGAGACTACTACAGGATCAGTGTCAAAGAAACCATAGCAGTATTTTCTCGAAGAGCCAGTAAGGAACCAAAGCTCTGTATCAGAGTCTAAGGCACCGCCAGATAAAAGTATTTATATTATATTATATTCAGCCTTGATATGATAATACTCTCCCCACCCCATGTAATCTCACGTCACAGTTCCAGAAAATATCAGGTACAAGTCGCACAAGTTTGAACTAATGCAATGAGTCAGGCTAGAATCTAAGCATGTAAACTGGAAATGACATGAAAATGTATCCTATACGGAATTACCAGGTATATCTCAGGCAATTCCGTCACATGAATAGTGTCCGGTGTCCTGGGTTGAGCAGTTAAACAAGTTCACATATGAAGCTACAGAAATCAAGTAAAATACTATAACCAGAAATATCTGAGAATTGGCAAGCTTTACTTGCCCACTGATGTATAACTAAGTCCAGAAAATAGGTAGCAAGGCTGCAAGTTTTGGCAAGGTACACTTGCCTGTGGTTCCGGCTTGGTTTGCAGTTCTGACTTCGGCAGGAATTGCAGGCGGTACTTCGGTTGCTGAAACAAACATCACCATCAGATCCAGAAAATATCAATCAGCTAGAAATGCCTATCCTTGGGTCCAATTTGGAGACAAGGATAAAAATGGCAGTTTCGGATCAAAACGGGGTCCACATACGGGCCCGCTTTGCACCGAAAAATGCGTCAGGGTCAACGGTCTCCAAATTTACCAAACTTAGTGTCAACAGGTCAGGAACGATGATACGAACCCAATGGAACTTCCAGAATTAGATTCCGATGAGCCGATCACAAAATCGCCCGTCGAGCGGAGCCTGTGGGACCCACGACATGCGATTTCGTCAACGTTCTCAGAATCGAACCAAACTTGACCCACAGGACCAGCGTATCACTACGAGTCCGATGGCGCAAGTTTCGTCTCGATCCGACGTGTGTACACAAAGTTAGGTCAAATTGCAGAAAAGGCGGATACGGGACGATGTCCGCAGATACACGTTGATTCCGGTGTGCACGCACACCCGAATCAGCTTTCGCGAAATCCCACACGTCCGTATCGACGAGGCGCACGTATCTGTGAAGACCGCGCGCGACCAAGTCGTCCCGTTTGGCGGGACGTACTCAGTTCCGGGGTGAAACAGGGTCTGGTTTTTCCTGTTTTTGGATCGCGGTGTGCGATCACCACAGGACGCGATACCCCGAACGGTTTATCCGGGCACCGAGAGGGTCATATAGGCTTCGCAACGCAATTTGCAGAATCAAAAACGGAGCTACGAGCAAAAAGTTACACGCACCTGAAGGGGACCCGAAAAACAGGGTCGAGTCGTGTCCGACACGTGTCCGACACGTGTCCGGACACAAGAAATAGGAATTAGGGTTAGGGTTTGGGGATTCCTCGCCGGAGCTGGGCGGAGGGCGGCCGGGGCAACGTCGCCGGGCTCGGGGCACGCGGCGGAGGGCGGCGCGGCGTGGCTGGGGGCTCGTCGGCGGCGTCTCAGGGCGGCCGGAGGCGGAGCTGCTGCTGTTTACTGCTGCGGCTGTGCTCGATGGCGGCTGGGCTTCGTCGGGGTGTGCACGGCGGAGCGTCACGGCGCTGCGGTGGTGGAGACGAGGGGAAAGGAGGAGGACGACCGGCGCGGTGGCGGCGTGGGGCTGGCTAGGGCGGTGGCTGAGGGTGGAGGCGTTGGCCAGGGGGGTTTATATAGGTGGCCGGAGGCGTTGGGGGGGGGCGAGACGGGCGGAGGACGTGGGGCGTGGGTGGCTGGCCGGGCGGCGCTGCGTCGGCGGTGGAGGCGGCGCAGAACGCGGGGACCGGGTCGTGCAGCGTGGAGGGGGGAGACGGGTCGGGCGGCTGCGGGCAGACCCGACCCGACCCGGGGGGAAACGGGCTGGGTTTGGGTTCGGGCTGGGCCCGGTGGGCCGGGCCCAGTGGGCTGGGTATGGGTAGATTAATATTAATAATAATATTAATAATAAATATTAAATAAACAATAATTAATTATTAAATAAATAATTAAATAAATAAATAGTTCTAGGTGTTTTAAAAATAGGTCCGGGGTCCGATAAATTCCAAAAAAATTGCCCTAAGTCCAGTTTTACATTTTACACCCAAAAATATTATTTTCATAATATTTTAATATCATTTATTATCAATTAAAAATCATTTAAAAATTAAAACCCTGTTTTTAAATTACAGAAAATTCCCAGAAAATTCCAGAAAATTGTGAAAAATCCAGTTTTTAAAATTTTGAAAATTTAGGGGGTTTACAATCTACCCCCCTTAAGAGGATTGTGTCCTCGCAATCAAAGAATAGTCGGTCAACAGAGATGACATGGTCGCAAACATCGTTTGAAAATACATCACAAGATACTTAGGGAAGTACCGTTTCCCTAAAAATTGAAAGTTTACACTTTCCAGGAAAATCTAGTTAAAACTATAACTTTTATGAAAACCAGGTTGTTATTAATAAGTTGCAATTTACTAGGTTGGGGCTGAGGTCATGAACCAACGGGCACGAACTACGACAAGACTGGAAACAGATAACTATAAATCACTTACTCGCATCGACTTCCTGCACAGTCATCGCGTAAGCCTGCTCTCGTCCTTGAGGTAGATTCCTCTGCTGTTGCTGAGCTTGCTGGTAGGGTGCTGCTCGAGGTGCTGGTGGAGTTTGCTGGTTCGCCCTTGGTGCTCCTTCTCTACGCTCAGGGCAGTCTCTCACTGTATGCTGTCTGGATCCGCAGCCTAAGCATAGTCCGAGTTTACGTCTACATTCTTTCTCGATATGGCCTATCTTGCCGCAGTGGTAACAGGTAGGAAGGTAGAAGGCTTTTGGTGTTGCTGCTGGTGGCGAGCTTACTTGTTGACGCTTTGCAGACTCCTTTTGTGCTGCTTTGGTTGGTGCGGATGGGGACGGCCGCTTCAGTCTGGTCTCTCTCTTGGTGACGCGCTCTATGCGTCGAACCGCAGCAAGAACGTCCGAGTATGATGTTGGTGCGACAGACCCAATTAGTTTCTGCAGCTCGATGTTCAGTTCGTCGAAGAATTTCTCGGCCTTCTCTTCCTCAGTCGGGATCAGGGTGGGGGCGAAGCGGCTCAGACGAATGAATTCTGCGTTGTACTCTTCCACCGTCATGGAGTCCTGAGTGAGGTGATTGAATTTGTCCCGCAGTTCTGATCGAGCGATGGCAGGAATGTACATCTCCTGGAAGAGTCTGGAGAACTTCTCCCAAGTGACTCGGTCTGGTCCGAGTCGCGTCTCCTCGGATAGCCACCAGTGATGGGCATTGTCCATTAATTGCATTCGGACGGCAGTCATCTAGCGTTCTCGTGGAAGCTCGGCTGCTTCAAGTTGATGCCGTATGTTGGTGAGCCACTCGTGAACTTCTGTGGGTTCCTCTTTTCCAGAAAAAGTGTGGGGCTTCAGTTGGTGGAAGTCAGTGATTGAGCCTGTAGTTGGCCGTCGAGCGGGTAGGTTGGCCTGCCCTAGTGCAGATACGATGCTGTCCCTTAAGAAGTTAGCTTCGCGACGCTGAGCCTCGTGTTGGACTTGTTGCTGAGCTTGCATCATCGCGTAGATCATTTAAAATATTTGCTGCCCGTCGATTGGCTGTCCTGGTGGGAACACGGGCATTGGTGGAACGAACTACGGCGGAGGTGGGATGTCATCGCGCCGGAATCGGGAGGTAGGTTGACCAGCCTGCTGGCTTTGTTGAGTTGAGGGAATTCCTCCGACTGGTGTCACTTCGTCGTCATAGGTGACACCTGCAGCTTGGGGTGTTCCAATGGGAGTCTCGTTGCATTCTTGTGGGTTCATTTCCCTGTATCCAAAATAACCAATAAGAGTCGCACAGGAATCAAGGCAAGATGCAAGTTCAAATTAGTTCGAGTACGATACAGATATCAAAAATGATTCAAGCAAGTGGATGAGATCCTAAAAACTTATCCTATCTTATTGCAGGCCTGTTCGGTCCCTAAGTTGAAACCGAACAATTTAGTCGTAGACCTGCATGGGCCACCAAAAAAACCATTTCATGCCCCAGTCCCAAAATGACGAGGGACTGAGCACGTGAGCAATGGCCAGCAGCACGCACCGATGGACAACCCAATTTAATGGATCCATCAGGGCATGCTTAAGCTGTAGTCTAACAGTAAGATGTTACAAGTCTCAGGTATTTCTAATCTCATCCACAGAATAAACACAGATTAATGCCAGAAATATTACAATGGAAATAAATACGCAATATTAAATAAGGTTATCTCGGGAAACAATCCGAGAATTAGTCTGTTACATTTAAGAAGAAAGACAGGAAATAAAATACTGAAATGGAAATACTGTGTAGCTGAAGCCGGTGCTCAGGTGAAGTCTTCGGCCACTATCTCGTCCTCAGTTCCGGGTTCTGCTCCAAGGAGTGCTCCTGTACCGTACACCTCGGGGTAGTTCTCTGCGGCTATACCTGGGGACATAGTCTATTCCAGGTCCTCAGGGGACATAACAAGGTACAGAAAATACAAGCCAAAACATATGCAGTGCAGCAATAAAATAAACAGCAGGGTAAATATGTAAACCAGCTAGTGATATGCAAGTGAGAGTTTTAGTCATACTCAGGCTGAGACTACTACAGGATCAGTGTCGAAGAAACCATAGCAGTATTTTCTCGAAGAGCCAGTAAGGAACCAAAGCTCTGTATCAAAGTCTAAGGCACCGCCAGATAAAAGTATTTATATTATATTATATTCAGCCTTGATATGATAATACTCTCCCCACCCCATGTAATCTCACGTCACAGTTCCAGAAAATATCAGGTACAAGTCACGCAAGTTTGAACTAATACAATGAGTCAGGCTAGAATCTAAGCATGTAAACTGGAAATGACATGAAAATGTATCCTATACGGAATCACCAGGTATATCTCAGGCAATTCCGTCACATGAATAGTGTCCGGTGTCCTGGGTTGAGCAGTTAAACAAGTTCACATATGAAGCTACAGAAATCAAGTAAAATACTATAACCAGAAATATCTGAGAATTGGCAAGCTTTACTTGCCCACTGATGTATAACTAAGTCCAGGAAATAGGTAGCAAAGCTGCAAGTTTTGGCAAGGTACACTTGCCTGTGGTTCCGGCTCGGTTTGTAGTCCTGACTTTGGCAGGAATTGCAGGCGGTACTCCGGTTGCTGAAACAAACATCACCATCAGATCCAGAAAATATCAATCAGCTAGAAACGCCTGTCCTTGGGTCCAATTTGGAGACAAGGGTAAAAACGGCAGTTTTGGGTCAAAACAGGGTCCACATGCGGGCCCGCTTTGCACCAAAAAATGCGTCAGGGTCAACGATCTCCAAATTCACCAAACTTAGTGTCAACAGGTCAGGAACGATGATACGAACCCAATGGAACTTCCAGAATTGGATTCCGATGAGCCGATCACAAAATTCCCCGTCGAGCGGGGCCTGTGGGACCCACGACACGCGATTTCGTCAACGTTCTCAGAATCGAACCAAACTTGACCCACAGGACCAGCGTATCGCTACGAGTCCGATGGCGCAAGTTTCGTCTCGATCCGACGTGTGTACACAAAGTTAGGTCAAATTGTAGAAAAGGCGGATACGGGGCGATGTTCGCGGATACGCGTTGATTCCGGTGTGCACGCACACCCGAATTAGCTTTCGCGAAATCTCACACGTCCGTATCGATGAGGCGCACGTATCTGTGAAGACCGCGCGCGACCAAGTCGTCCCGTTTGGCGGGGCGTACTCAGTTTTGGGGTAAAACAGGGTCTGGTTTTTCCTGTTTTTGGATCGCGGTGTGCGATCACCACAGGACGCGATGCCCCGAACGGTTTATCCGGGCAGCGAGAGGGTCATACAGGCTTCGCAACGCAATTTACGGAATCAAAAATGGAGCTACGAGCAAAAAGTTACACGCACCTGAAGGGGACCCGAAAAACAGGGTCGAGTCGTGTCCGACACGTGTCCGAACACAAGAAATAGGAATTAGGGTTAGGGTTTGGGGATTCCTCGCTGGAGCTGGGCGGAGGGCGGCCGGGGCACGCGGCGGAGGGCGGCGCGGCATGGCTGGGGGCTCGTCGACGGCGTCTCAGGGCGGCCGGAGGCGGAGCTGCTGCTGTTTACTGCTGCGGCTGTGCTCGACGGCGGCTGGGCTTCGTCGGGGTGTGCACGGCGGAGCGTCACGGCGCTGCGACGGTGGAGACGAGGGGGAAGGAGGAGGACGGCCGGCGCGGTGGCGGCGTGGGGCTGGCTAGGGCGGTGGCTGAGGGTGGAGGCGTTGGCCAGGGGGGGTTTATATAGGTGGCCGGAGGCGTTGGGGGGGGGCCAAGACGGGCGAAGGACGTGGGGGCGTGGGTGGCTGGCCGGGCGGCGCTGCGTCGGCGGTGGAGGTGGCGCAGAACGCGGGGACCGGGTCGTACAGCGTGGGGGGGGGAGACGGGTCGGACGGGTCGGGCGGCGGCGGGCAGACCCGACCCGACCCGACCCGGGGGAAAACGGGCTGGGTTTGGGTTCGTGCTGGGCCCGGTGGGCCGGGCCTAGTGGGCTGGGTATGGGTAGATTAATATTAATAATAATATTAATAATAAATATTAAATAAACAGTAATTAATTATTAAATAAATAATTAAATAAATAAATAGTTCTAGGTGTTTTAAAAATAGGTCCGGGGTCCGATAAATTCCAGAAAAATTATTCTAAGTCCAGTTTTTCATTTTACACCCAAAAATATTATTTTCATAATATTTTAATATCATTTATTATCAATTAAAATCATTTAAAAATTAAAATCCTGTTTTTAAATTACAGAAAATTCCCAGAAAATTCCAGAAAATTGTGAAAAATCCAGTTTTTAAAATTTTGATAATTCAGGGGCTTTATAGTAGGGTTTTAGCATATTGGTTCAGTTAGTTGGTTGATTCCAGTCCGTGTCGGAGAACCCAAACTCGTATACGTACGCGTATGCGTATATTGTTCCGATTAGTATATATATATATATTTATAAGTAATTAGATGATAATAATAATTATGACTATATATGTATTTATTTCCTGTATGACCCTAGGACACTATAAATTTTGTCCGCATATTTACCTTGACTTTGTGACCTGAATATTAGGGAATTGTCTGCCTTGTGTACACCGACGTACTGGCTAGACATGTGTTAGTTTGACTGTCTGATTGTGTATAATATTTGAAGGCATGACACCAGCATAATTAGACGCGTAATTGACCCTGTTAATTGACCAGTGTCACCCCTAGCGTACCCTCTGAGTTTAGTGTAATTATGGTTGTGTATGTGCTAGTGTAATGGCTGATGTGGTATTGTATTATATTATATGTATACATGACCTATTGGATTGTTCTGTGCGACTTCTGGAGCAGGTTATTAGTACTACTCAACTTCTTGCCAGGCAAGTATACCTTGCCATTGTACTGTAATTTATGTTCCATATGTTGCATGCATCTTTATTTCTGTCATTCAGTTCATATATTTTAAACTGCTATATAAACTGCGCGTCCAAGGAAACTTGGGTGCAACGACGGTGACGTCGTATTCTGTTTTTATTATATATATGCATGTGACCTAGTTTATGAGACCACCCCATTATCATGAAGCATTATTAGGTTTTATTGGCCGTGACATAGTTGTTACACGAGTTGTGAGTCTCATATAGATTACAGACTTGTGTGCAGGGTTTGGCCTCCTATACGTATAGGACGTGCGATAGGTAATAACTGTCGATAAAAAATTTGCATGCTAGTAGACCTGGCAGTTATTAAAGGTATTATCGTATCATGGATGTGACATGCTTAGAGCATGGGGTAGAGAGAACAACAAGTAAGGCGTGTGGGCGCCGTTGTACTTTCCTTAACCCGTATGCTCCGCCGGAGATGCGCAGTCATGATGACCACTATATATTATAT
The DNA here is from genome assembly GCA_036927795.1 of Iris macrosiphon. Classification (NCBI taxonomy): domain Eukaryota; kingdom Viridiplantae; phylum Streptophyta; class Magnoliopsida; order Asparagales; family Iridaceae; genus Iris; species Iris macrosiphon. The sequence continues at coordinate 170,685,835 of JAYESA010000002.1, forward strand.
ATTATCAGGCGGTCTCTGCCGTTCAAAAGATGACATGCTTTGTAGGCCCCTGAATCTCTAAGAGAATCATGCCAATCCCATTTTAGCCAGATAGCCCATGCGTTGGGAAAGTTGTTCTTAAACTGCATTCACTTAGACAGTTAGGCGACCCCATTGGATGTTTATTTTACAGTACTTATTGGCATGCTTCTATTTATCTTTTTATATCCCTCTGAGGACCTGGTCCCTTTCCAGGTGTAGATGTTCATGAGTATTCGCAGGAGCGCAGATCTGGACTGGTTACTTATGTTTCAAGGAGGTCTTCCCTTCAGGCCTCGTGATTGTTAGTTGATATACTTATATTGTGTTTGCTTTTATATTCTAGCTCGGCAGTGGATTTGTTTCCATCCGACTATCATCCTTTGATACTTCATATTGAGATTAGTTACATAGTTATTGGTTATTTAATTATATTGATTTGCTGTGGATGAGATTTAGATTATGCCTGTGACTTGAGATAGTTTATACCACTTGTGGATTTGATATTCATAATACAGCATACGTATGTGTTATGGTTTCCACATATTAGAGTTGCCATATACATGAGACTGGCATGCTTACGTGTCCTAGTCCTACGTATTTTGGGACTGAGGCGTGACAGTGTTGACGGTGGTGGAAGTGGTGGTGTTGGTGGTTGTGGTGGTGGTGTTGACGGTGGTGGCAGTGGTGGTGTTGGTGTCGGCTGTGGTGGTGGTGTTGACGGTGGTGGCTGTGGTAGTGGTGTTGACGGTGGTGGGAGTGGTGGTGATGTTATCTGTGGTGGTATTGAGTTTAGGGTTTCCAAGGAGAGGGGGAGGAAGAAGGAGAAGTATAAGAAGAAGAATGGGAAGGAGATGTCGGCTGTGGAGTGGAGAGGGAGGGGAGTGAGGAGACAAAGTGATGATAGGGGTTCTCTTGGGATTAGGGCCGGCTATATGGGGGGTTATGAGTGTGTGTGAGTGTTTCCATGAAGGAATTGGGTGGTAGTGATTGATGGAGGAATGAATCAAAGGCTAGGATTAAGTGTGAGTGGATGAGGATGAAAAGTACATTACAAATGGGGAGGAAGAATGTGGTCATGACCGGTCACATGGCCAAGGGTGGTCTTCTTCATTTGAATTGCACCAATAGGAGGTTGACACCTTGCATTACTTTTGTATTTGGGTCCTTAAGAGTTTGGGGTTTACAAATAAAGAAAAAAAAAGGATTTGATGTGGAAAAAATGGTGTTTGATTTTTTGTAGGATGGAGTGGGTATTGGGTGTTTTGTATGAGTATCAAGATTTGGTATGAGAGTTTAGTTGGGGTTAAGTTAAGTCAGTTTCACCAAATTAAATAAATATTGTGTCATAGGTGTTCTTAAATAAAATGGAAGTACATGGGGTCTCAATTAGGAGTGACACAAATATCATGGACGTTGTAGGCTTGGTATTACTCTTGGGCCCTTTAATTCGTTAGGCGAAACATGTCGATTTTGTGTCCCAAAAATCGATGGCAATGACATAGGTACAAGGCATAGAATTTAAATTAAATTTTTATGACCGAAAAGTTGTGCAATTAAAATAGAGCACAAGGGAGTATGTTTGTGAGTGACAGAAATGTCCAGTGCCTAGGTTGGCTCGTCAGGTCAAGAGTACAAAATTTGTTGGAATGTAAAGGCTATGGTTGTGCTCCAAATTATTGTAGCAAGGGTAAGGTGTACCAAGAGTATAAATTAAAGAACCAGTCTTCATAACCAAAATTTTTAATCATTAACCAACCTGAAGCTAAACCAAAATTCTCACCATACCCAGTCTAAAAAAAAAAATTGTTGAGGGGGTTTACATCCTTCCCACCTTAGAAGAATTTTATCTCCGAAATTAAAAGTAAAGCACGAATAAGAGTTGCGAGAATTAAAAAGTTAACAGGTAATTGAAATGCAGTATGTAAATTTGTTTATTGGTCCTCAAATAAATGAGGGAAACGATGTCGAATGGAATCCTCGCGTTCCCAGGTAGACTCATTCAGTGAATGATGCTTCCATGCAACCCTGACTAGTCGAATAGTCTGCTCCCTCAAAACCTTCTAACTGCGATCGAGTATCCCTACCGGTTGCTCCACATATGATAAACTGGGCCCGACTGTAATCTTTGAATGATCGAGCACGTGGCTAGGCTCTGTCACGTATCTTCTCAACTGTGATATATAAAATATGTTATGCACGCCTTCTAATAATGGAGGCAATGCAAGACGATAAGCCACTTCGCCAACACGCTCCAAGATGTCAAAATGTCAGATGTACCTCGGACTCAGCTTGCCTCTGCCCCCAAATCTGATGGTACCACGAGTAGGCGATATCTTCAAAAATACATGATCACCTTCCTTGAATTCCAAAGGTCTATGGTGCGCATCTACCCAATGCTTCTGCCTGTCCTGTGCTGCAGGGAGATGGCTCTGAATCTGCTTCACTTTCTCTACTGTTCGAGTCACAAACTCTGGACCAAGTATATGGCGTTCTCCTACGTCACTCCAACACACCAGAGACCTACACTTTCTTTTGTACAGTGCCTCAAACGGTGCCATCTGGATGCTTGCTTGGTAGCTGTTGTTCTAGAAGAATTCCACCAAGTATAGATGGTCCTCCCAATATCCTCCAAATTCGATCATGCACGCTCTCAACATATCCTCTAGTATCTGAATCGTGTGCTCTTACTGACCATTAGTTTATGGATGATATGCAGTGCTAAAGTTGAGGCAAGTTCCTAGACTCTCTTACATACTCTGCCAGAAATGTGATGGGAATCACAATCAGATACAATGCTGGCAGGCACTTCATATAGTCGTATTATCTGCCTCATGTACATGTCAGACAATATCTCCGTGGACTGCCCAACTCTGAAGGGCAAGAATTGTGCCGACTTGGTGAGTCGGTCCACGACAACCCAGACTGCATCCTTCCCGCTAGGGCTCCTTGGAAATTCCATGACAAAGTCTATGGTAATGTGCTCCCACTTCCACTCAGAAATTGGAAGCGGCTGCAATAGTTCTGCAGTCCTCTAATGTTAGGCCTTAACTTGCTGACAGACCAAATATCTCGTCACGAATCTCGCAATCTCCCTCTTCATCCCATGCCACCAGTAGTGTTATCTCAAATCTTGGTACATCTTCGTATCCCCGGGATAATAAAATAAATTAAACTATGGGCCTCAGTCGTCAACTCATGGCATAGCTTGCCACTCGAAACATATAGGCGATCTCTACACCTTAACATTCTGTCCTCGTGAATTCAGAGTCTCGTCTACATGTCGGCCTCTGTCCTCTCTCGCAGTCGCCGGAATCTCGCATCGGTAGGCAAGGCTACCTTGATCCTCTCAACCAATGTAGACTGAACCTCTAGACTGGCCAACTGTCCATCCATGCCTGGTATTACAAGCTCTATCCCGAGCTCCTGAAGATCCTCTAACAACTGGTGCTGAGTCATCAAGAAGTATGCCATGGGCTTTTTGCTTAAGGCATCTGCTACAATATTCGCCTTGCCAGGGTGGTAGTGCAACTCGTTATCATAGTATGTCATCAACTCTAGCCAACGCCTTTGTCTCATTTTGAGCTCCTTTTGAGTGTAGACATACTTTAGACTTTTGTGGTATGTGTAAATCTCAACCCGCTCTCCATAAAGGTAGTGCCGCCATAGATTTATGCAAATATCATCGCAGCTAGCTCTAGATCATGTGTCAGGTAATTCTTCTCATGAACCCTCAGCTGTCTCGATGTGTAAGCTATCATCTTGTCGTGCTGCATCAGTACACATCCTAGTCCGCTCCCAGACGTATCGTTATACACCACAAATCCTCCAGATCTAGAAGGAAGTGTCAGGATCGGTGCTATCGTTAGACGCTTCTTTAGCTCATCGAAGGCTGTCTAACACTCCTCAGTCCAGATAAACTCCTCGCATTTATGCGTAAACTGCTTCATAGGCACAGCGATCCTCGAGAAGTTTTTTGCGAACCTCCGATAATATCCGACAAGTCCGAGAAAACTCCTAACCTCCGTAACTGATGTAGGGGTAGGCCACGTCTTCACTGCGGTGATCTTCTCCGGGTCAACTGATAGTCCATCTCGAGTGATTATGTGAACAAGAAAATATACCCTATCCAAGCAGAACTCACACTTGCTGAGCTTGGCATACAGCCTCTCTTGTCACAGCATCTCCAACACAATCCTGAGATGTTCCTCGTGCTCCTCCTCACTCTTGGAATATACCAAAATATCGTTGATAAATACCACCATGGACTTATCCAAGTACTGGTGGAAAACTTTGTTCCTCGGGCTCATGAACACAACTGGCGTGTTGGTTAAACCAAACCGCATGACTAGAAACTCATAGTGTCCGTATTTCGTCCGAAAAGCTGTCTACAGAATGTCCTCATTTATCACCTTGATCTGAAGATAACCGGATATGAGATCAATCTTCGAGAATACACTTTCTCCACTTAGCTGATCAAATAAATCATCGATGCATGGCAGAGGGTACTTGTTCTTTATCATTACAGCATTTAGCGCCCTATAATCGATACACAAATGTACCGTCCCGTCCTTCTTCGGCATAAATAAGATGGGTGCTCCCCATGAAGAAATACTAGCCCGAATGAAACCTTTGTCTAAGAGATCATCTACTTGGACCTTCAACTCAACTAACTCTTTCGGTGCTAGTCTGTGAACGGGGGAAGTAACTAGCTCGGCTCCGGGAGTCAACTCTATGATAAACTCTATCTCTCTGTCAAGTAGCAGGCCCGGAAGATCCTCGAAAAATATATCCTCAAACCCTGATATAATGTGGGGGTACACTGGTTCACCTTCTATAATGTGTGATGTGAAGGTAGGTTGGACACCATGCTCTCGGGTTCCTCGAAGAAACTCAAACTCAGGGTGATCTGGTAGTCTAAATATAATGCATCCACGTCAGCAATCTAGCGTCGCATGGTATTGGCTCAACCAACCCATGCCTAGGACAATGTCATAGTCTGACATAGAGAAGACTAGAAATCGGGCATACATCTCTCGTCCGCAAACAACTACTGAACAAGATCTACAAGTGTCACTAACCGGCACTATTCTACCTCCCGGAAAAATCTTCTTAATCTTCGGATGGGGTGCAGTTTCTATTCTATGGGTAGCCACAAAACTAGCAACTATGAAAGAGTGTGTGGCACCAAAATTAAATAATACTACTGCTGGTAATAAAGCTACTAAAATAGTACATGCGATCACCTCTCCAGCGGTCTCTGCCTCCTCAATGGTCATCACAAAGACCTGGCCTTGTCCCGGTGCTGGTGCCCTTGACTGCTGTCGAGCCGACTGGAAACAAACTTCCTGTGGGGCCAAGGGTGGCCTCCTCTGAATTCTCCTGGTGCTGGTGGTCGCATCGCCCTAACTCCTGCGTAGGGCAGCCTCGGTCCTGAAAAGACTGGCCCGGGAGGCTACTGGTAGGGCCTCGGGCTGGTAAGGCTGGTCGATGAACCATCGGTACTGGAACCCTCTGCTTTGGGCAATCCCTGACTGCATGCTGGTCAGATCCACATCTCATGCATACTCCCAACCTCCGTCGATAATTCCTCAACATGTGTCCTCTTTTGCCATAGTAATGGCAAGTGGGAATCACTGGTCCCTGCAAGGGTGCTGCTCTCTGATACTGTGGTACCATGGGACATTTCGCAGGTCATCCTTGTGGTACTCGAACTAACGATGATGATGCATAGGAGCACTTCAGACTGGCCTCCATCTTGTTGATACGATCCTGGCGTCGGGCTGCTAACAGAACATCGGAGTAGGAGGTGGGGGCTATAGATCCAATAAACCTCTGTGTCTCAAAACTTAAGCCTTCATAGAACTTCTCGGCCTTCTTCTCCTCAGTCGAAATAAAGTACAGGGCAAAACGGCTCAAGCGGAGGAACTCGGCATTGTACTCCTTAATGGTCGAACTGCCCTGCCTGGGGTTTTGGAACATGTCCCGAAGTTCTGCACTGGCAGTGGAAGGAATAAACATCTCCTTGAAGAGCCTAGAGAACTCCTCCCAACTGACCCAATCGGGCCCTAAATGCTCATCCTCTAAAAGCCACCAATGATAAGTGTTGCCGGTAAGATGCATCCTGACAGCGGTCATCCATCTATGTCTCGGAAGATCGGTGGCCCCCAACTGGTGTTGAATGTTGGTAAGCCATATGTATACCTCTGTCGGCTCCTCTGTGCCAGAAAATGGAAGTGGTATCATATGACGGAGGTCTATGACAGACCCCATCGTCGATTGGCAAGCTGGTGGTGGCGTCTGGCCCAAAGCTGTCACAATACTCTCTTTCAAAGACTCAGCCTGGCGCTGTTAGGCCTGCTGCTGAGCATGCTGCTGAACTGCTACTAGGCCTGCATTATAGCATAGATCATCTGAAACATCTAATGCCCGTCCATGGGTTGCCCTGGTGGGAAGGACATGTATGGCATTTGTGGAAAAAATGGAGGTGGTGGGGGGAACTGTTGCTCCTCCTATCCTGCGGCTTGCTGGCCCTCATGATCTGCCCGGTACGGAGACTGGTACCCGTCCGGAGGCACCTCTGGCTGCCCAGATGACCGTCCCTGGGGAGCTAGGGTCAATAGAAGAACCTGCTACACTGTCGGTTCCCCAGATGACCCGACGTTACGGGGGACATCGCCCGGCTGCGCGACATGTCCGCTACGGAGATTCATAACTCTGAAAAGAAGTCATGTTTAAGATCAACATTTTGGAATTAAACATGATGCAAATTTGGTAAAATAAAATCGAAATATAGGTGTTATGTGAAGTACTCAAGCATGTAGATGAGATCCTAATATCTATTCCTAATTGCAGGCTCGCTTGGCACAGTCAGGTGACTAAGATGATTTAAATTAGACCTGCATGGACCACCACAAAAATTATGTCATGCCCCAGTTCCAAATATAAGGAACAGAGCCACATGGCATTTGCCAGCGGGTACACTCCGATGGGCATCCCAATCTAATGGACCCGTTGGAGTGTACCAAAGATGTAAAGTACAATGATATAACCCAACATTTAAACATAAGTAATATAACTAATCTCATCCGCAGACACAAGAATATGAAATATACATAGAAAACAAGTCTACTAATGTGCAGAAAGAAAAATAAGTCTAAAAATGTATCATAATACAAAACTGATAGAGTCACACGGGGACAAACCCGCTAATACAAGTACTGTATGAAAGGAAGCAATAAGTTAATTAGGGCCGGTATTTGCTAACTAGATAAGGATATCGGACCCAAGGTGAAGTCACTACCGGTGATCAAGCGAAGTCCTCGGGAAGGATCTCGTCCTCTGCTACAAGTCTTGCTCCTGGATATACACCCAGTCCGTACTCCTCCGGGTAGTCCTCCTCGCCTATGCATGGAAAGGAACCAGGTCCTCAGAGGGACGTAACAAGGTAGAAAAATATCATTTCGTAGTAAAACGGAAAGAAAATATGTGATACCCCGGTGTAATCTAGAATAACCACCTAAGTGAGCTACAACCTGAAGACAATGTTTGACACATAGGATTTCCAAATATAAATCCGTAGCTCCGAGGCACAAAGACACATGGTGCGTACCCATAGCTCCGAGCACAGAGACACACAATAAGTAATACGACTTCGGATATAGGATCTCTATGTAAATAAGGATATATATATATATATATATATATATATATATATATATATATATATATATATATATATATATATATATATATATATATATATATAGTGGATGTGAAGTAGCCCAAGCGTCTAGTAACTGTCTTCCCCTCCCAATGAGGTCAACGAGACACATTCACAACTCACTGAGCCTGAACCTCTATCTAAACAGTCTCATCATACTGAAGTAACTAGCGCCAATCATGATCCTATAGTCATCACATGTTCCGGTCATGCTGATATTATCATGATACAGGAAGTCTGGCACGATGACAGTGTCTGAATGTGTCGGGGGGTTCCGATGTAACCAAGTAGGTATATAAAGGTATCAAGAAACATCTAAAAATTGATACTAGACATTACCGACGAACGTCTCTACCCGAATATGACCCGGACGCTAAGTAACGATTCGATCCAAAGCGCACACAATGTATAGATGAAATAAATAAGTAAAACTGGAACCGAGTTACAGTATGGCAAGGTACACTTGCCTAAGTCCGGATGCTGAAGACGGGGCTCTGGTACAACGTCCAAGTTCGAGGATACCAAAGTACCTAGAGGAGTAATTAAAACTAATTAATAATTAACTCAAAGTCTATTTATTATTGAAAATGTGTCATTGAGAACTTAACCTAGGTTTTGTCATAGTACATAACTCACGACTAAGCATACTAACTAGGGTGTAGACCAAAGTTGACTAGGGAAGCATTATAAAAATACATAATCATCAAATCGCATAACGTCCTCAAATACTAGTATTTATCAAGTGTAGATTTGATCAACTGCGAACAATTTTCATCCTCAACCCACCTTATCAATATAGCCATAAACACAAGTGCATCAGTCATAAATTAGTTATCACCTCCTAATACGCAGAATGATCATATCTTCAGCTTTCAATTATACCATCAATACTACCTAACAAAAAATTTATTTGAACAACATCCTCATCATCTCATGCATTTCACACCAATATATAACCCCAAATAATGAATGCTATTATTCTGGGATATAAACTAAACATTGGTATTAAACAAAGTCTTCACAAGTATTGCTCAATGGAACCTATAACCTAACTAGAGTTTTTAAGGAATTGAAAGAGTTGCAAAAATAAATAAAGAAGGAGAAGAAGAGGGGAGTGATACCAGAGGGGGTGTTTGGCGGTAGAGGTAGTGTCCTAGATGCTGCTGTCGTTGGTGGTGGTTGGCCGCGCTGGGAATGCTGTCGTGAGGTGGTGGCAGTGGTGGTCATGTTGACGGTGGTGGCAGTGGTGGTGATGTTGTGGCTGTGGTGGTGGTAGTGGCGGCTGATGGTGGTGGCAATGGTGGTGGTGTTGGCGGTGGTGGCAGTGGTGGTGATGTTGGCTGTTGTGGTGGTGTTGACGGTGGTGGCAGTGGTGGTGTTGGTGGCTATGGTGGTGGTGTTGACGGTGGTGGCAGTGGTGGTGTTGGTGGCTATGGTGGTGGTGTTGACGGTGGTGGTAGGGGTGGTGTTGGTGTCGGTTGTGGTGGTAGTGTTAATGGTAGTGGCAGTGGTGGTGGTGTTGACGGTGGTGGCAGTGGTGGTGATCTTGGCTATGATGGTGTTGAGTTTAGGGTTTCCAAGGAGAGGGAGAGGAAGAAGAAGAAGAAGAATAGGAAGGAGATGTCGGTTGTGGATTGGAGAGGGAGGGGAGTGAGGAGAGAGAGTGATGATGGGGGTTCTCTTGGGATTAGGGCCGACTATATGGGGGGGTTATGAGTGTGTGTGAGTGTTTCCATGAAGGAATTGGGTGGTAGTGATTAATGGAGGAATGAATCAAAGCTAGGATTAAGTATGAGTGGATGGGGATGAAAAGTATAATACAAATGGGGGGTGTGTGGTCATGACCGGTCACATGGCCAAGGGTGGTCTTCTTCATTTAAATTGCACCAGTAGGAGGTTGACACCTTGCATTACTTTTGTATTTGGGTTCTTAATAGTTTGGGGTTTACAAATGAAGAAAAAAAATAAGGATTTGATGTGAGAAAAATAGTGTTTGATGTTTTGTAGGATGGAGTGGGTGTTGGGTGTTTTGTATGAGTCTCAAGATTTGGTGTGAGAGTTTAGTTGGGGTTAAGTTAAGTCGGTTTCACCAAATTAAATAAATATTGTATCTCAGTGTTCTTAAATAAAATGGGAGTACATGGGGTCTCAATTGGAGTGACACAAATATCATGGACGTTGTAGGCTTGGTATTACTCTTGGGCCCTTTAATTGGTTAGGCGAAACGGGTTGAGTTTGTGTCCCAAAAATCGATGGCAACGACATAGGTACAAGGCATAGAATTTAAATTAAATTTTTGTGATCGAAAAGTTGTGCAATTAAAATAAAGCACATGGGAGTATGTTTGTGAGTGACAGAAATATCCAGTGCCTAGGTTGGCTCGTCTGGTCAAGAGTGCAAAATTTGTTGGAAGGTAAAGGCTATGGTTGTGCTCCAAATTATTGTAGCAACGGTAAGGTGCACCAAGAGTATAAATTAAAGAACCAGTCTTCATAACCCTAATTTCTAATCCTTTATCAACCTGAAGCTAAACCAAAATTCTTACCATACCCAGTCTACCCAAAAAAAAATTATTGAGGGGGTTTACACATCTTGCCAAATGATGAAGAACTTATACTTTTATATTATTGTGGATTTCTTGCATTTTATTAGTCTATATTATGCTCTATGAACTCCTATGCTTGTTTACTTCTTAGTATTTTTCGATTTTGATAGCTTGGTTGGACTAGATCTACATTTTTAGTTTAATGTATTCTTAACATTTTCATGGTTTTGATCTCTTAAAACTTGTTGTTTTCCAAAACTAGTTGTTCTATGTGAGAGAGCATCTGATTTCAAGTGGTTTAGAACTTTACTTCTCTGGATTTGAGCTAAAAATATGGATTTCATTGAGAATCATATTTTCAGGACTTAGAGCTTTTTTCATGACTGAAACTTGCTGTTCTGGGATGAAGGAGCTCCATACGGCCTACTTTGCATGCGGCCTGGACTCCTCGCTCCAAACTCATCATGCAACCTGTAAACCCCCTCACCCAAAAATAGATATTTTGTGTGTATTTTATATTATTATATTTATTATAGATGTTGAATTTCTTTAGATTATTCTCTTAGTTAATTAGAAAATAAATTTCTTGATATATTTACTTATATAAATATTTATTTAGAATCATTTTTAGTTTCTAGAATTTTTGGTAATTAAAACCTAGAAAACGTAAATTTATAGGACTTCCATGATTTACTATAAGACCATACTTGAATGTTGTTACTACCAAACATTTATTTTAGAGTTAAAATATTTAAATATTTTTTTTTGTAATTTATCTAGAATTTTAAGAAATTTTTGGATTTTTGGAATTATTGAGGATTTATTTGGCTATATAAAGTCTTAATATCAGATAGATGCTAATTTAGTGTTAATAGATATTAATAAAATTATATATAAATTATTTGTATTATCTTTAATTCTATTTAATATTATAAATTATTGAGATAAATTATTTTAAATTAATTTAAATCCTGACCCTACTAGGAAAATAACTTCATGCATATCCTATCCTTATTTAAACTGATCCTAATCATATCCAAATTAGCCAATCCTAGTCGTATTCAATTAAATAGTCTTCACCATTATAAATACCTATTAGACTTATGGAATAAACTCATCTTTCATATTTTTCTTCCCCAAACTCCTCTGTCGAAATTCGTCATAAATTTAGTCTCATTTTCTAGTAGTTATGACGACTTAAAAAGACGATATCTCCTAGCTCCGGACTCCAAACGCGCTCCTTTTTTTTGTTAAAACCATATCAAGGTTAGTTTTCAGAATATATAAATTATTTTAATAATTTCAGAACTATTTTTCTAGAAAATTCTAAAAGTACCAGTTGTTCAAAATCAGACGTATTTTCGTGTTTTCGAGATTTCGGGAGATCCCGAACTCAAAATTATGAGTCGTTTGAAGTTCCGAAAAGCTGACATGATGAACTTCCATAAAATTATATTTACAGAATTTAACATTCAAGTTTAATCTACTTTAAAATTTGTGCAACGTAGACGTAAATAGAAAACCACCGAAAATTATCATCTATGCGCCCTTGTGGCCATAACTCTTTACCGACTTGTGATTTTATGAAACCGTCAATTTCGGTATTCATATAGCATTAAAATCTATAGTATTCCACACACAAATCCAGAATTTGAGTCGGTTGACTTTTTGGTCAACAGAATGCCTCGATTTGCGTGCCACGGATCACAAATCTGTAAAGTTGACTTTCTTTGGACCAAAATTAGGGTTTAAAAATAAAATCAGATTATAATAAGATAAAAAAACTATTTTAGGTTATTTTATTCAGAATTAAAATTGACTAAAATGGAGGAACCTATTCACCCACTTTTGTAACCTAACTTGTTTAATTTATGTGACGGGTAGATCGGACGACGCCTTGAGTTATGACTTCATCCTTTTTCAGAGCAGGCAAGTATACCTTGTAGTGCCCTGCTCCGCGTAGGCACTATGTACAAGTGATATCGCCTTGCTTGCTCGAACGGAAGTCTTCTCGGAGAGTTTCCGATCGATTGATCAAGGTAAGTGGACAGAACTGTATTCTCTGATTCTTGCACGACTTAATAATGAATCTGAGTTTTTGAATACTTGTTTGCTTAAAAAGATTATTTCATAAGAAGAATGATAGAACCTGCCTCAGCATGCTTAATAAGAGAACTCACATAGCTTGTCATTGAAAGGAATATGCTTGCTTGCCAAACTAGAGAACTGGGAATGCTTGTCTGAAATGAGATAGAACTTGGTGAATGGCTAGAACTTGTGTGATCTAGACTAATAGTCCACCTTGAGGCTTAAAAATCTTACTTACGGGAGGGTGTGACTACTAGGCAAAGAGTATTGAGAGCTTCGGCCCCATTGCTTGATTGATGTGCTTGCTTGCGTGCTTGTTCATTGTTTATCAGTTGCATGATAGCATATTTATCTGATAGGAGCTTGCATTCACGCATTTGGTCAGGATAACTTGTGCACAAGGTAATCTCTCGAGCATTTTCTGGGGCACTGGGATGTTCGGCCTAGGAGAGATCTAGATACCCTGAGGCTTAAAAATCTTACTTACGGGAGGGTAGACCCGTCTATTAGTGAGATGGGCTTGTACGTCCCAACTGCTAATCCCGTAGAGGGGACCATCATGTAGTTAGGACGCATGCTAGGCTAGCCTTCTTGCATACCTAACTGTTTGATGCAGAGACGGACAGGGAAGGAGAAACCTTATACCTATATGCATATGCAAATTGTTGCTAACTTGTATGTCTGCTGCAGGATAACCGTTCGACTTTGGGTAAGGATCATTGAATAAGTGATCACTTGTATTTTCTTATGTCCCTTATAATTATGCTAAATATGATCCATCGATTTTACATTGAGTATGCTACTGCCCTATTGCATCGAGTTGAATAGTCCACTTGAAATACTTGTCTTGATATGAGATGAGCACTCCACTAGAGAACCTTGTTCCTAAGAGTATCGAATATATGGCTTACAATACATGCTGCGCACTGAACGATAGAATATTGCCTCTATAGCTTGCTTGTGTGTATCGAACATGCAAAACTGGTTTCCAACTAGTGTTTTCAAAAGATGTAATCTGACTATAATCCTGAGCTGCATGAAATAAACTTAGGTAAAAGTAGCAAGATCACTAGAATAAAATATTTTGCCACATGATTACTTAGTATGGGTTTCAGGGGGTGTAGCTTCTGTTTGATTGTTTTATACTCACCAATACTTATAAAAGTGCTGACCCAACCAACAATTTGCTTGTTCTCAGGTGCCTGATCGTCCGAGGAAGCGATAGCTGTGCCTCATCCCAAGGAACCAGAAATTTGGAGATGATGCCTTGAGCCGTATCGCGCTTGCTTTGAGATAATTTTGTATAGAAGGACATAATGTATGGAACGGTGTCATTATAATCGAGAGAAGAGTGCTTGAGCGATCTGTAACCTCGGCCATGCGCCACTTGTAATACTTTCGATTATCAATAAAAGAGCTTATTTTTCATGTGCCATTGTGTTCTTTACTTTTCTGCATTATATGTGTGTCGCTGCTTCAGTATTGAATAACTTACTTGCCCTTATTCAAAGCTTTGGCCTTGTGAAAGCATACTTTAGGCTTGCACGGCATCACGCCCGTGCGAGGACGATCGGTTCCGTAGAGACCAAAACGAGGACGAACGGCCTTGCGGGACCCGGGCGTGACATACCTTGCTATTGTACTGTGATTTATATTCTATATGATGCATGCATTTTATTTCTGTGATTTAGTTCATATATTTTAACTGCTATATAAACTGTGCATCCAAGAATAAATTGGGTGCAACGATGGTGGCATCGTATTTTATCTTTATTATATATATTATGCATGTTGACCTAGTTTTACGAGACCACCACATAATTGGAGGCATCATTAGGTTTCATTGGCCGTGATACATCTGTTACACGAGTGTGAGTCTCATGTAGGACACGGACTTGCATGACAGGATGGCCTCATGTACGTATGGGACGTGCAATAGGGAATAACTGCTGATAGAATTTGCATGCTAGAAGACTTGGCAGTTATTAGAGGTATCACCGTGTCATGGATATGACATGCTTAGAGCATGGGGTAGGATGTGGAGGACAACAAGTAAGACGTTTGGGCTCATTTGCACTTTTCTTGTGTAACCTGTACGCGCCGCCGGAGATACGCGGCTATGATGACCACTATATATATATTATTATTATTATCTGGCGGCCTTTGAGGTTCAAAAGACGTCATGCTTTTTAGGCCCCTGAATCTCCGAGAGAATCATGCCAATCCTATTTTAGCCAGATAGCCCACGTGTTGGAAAGTTGTTCTCAAAGTGCATTCACATAGATGGTTAGGCGACCCATTGGATGTTTATTTTTCAGTACTTTATTGGCTTGCTTCTATGTATCTTGTTACGTCCCTCTAAGGACCTGGTCCCTTTCCAGGTATAGACGTGCAGGATTATCCACAGGAGTACGGACCCGGACCTGACACTTCATACCAGACTGAGGAGGTCTTACCTTCAGAGTACCTTTAATTTATCGCAGCTGATGGATATTCTACTTGCTATTTCCTTTATTGACATTTATCTTATATAAGAGTTTGATCTCTTCTCTCATTTAGTTTTAGTATAGTCGATTGGCAGTGGATTTGTTTCCACCCGACTATCATTCTTTGATACTTCATATTTGAGATTCAGTTATTTATTCCTATTTTATTATTTATGTTGTGGATGAGATATAGATTGCGTGTGACTTGTGTTGACAGTATATTTCCACTTGTGGATTGGATATTCATAATACAGCGTACGTATGTGTTATGGTTTTCATATATTGGAGTTGTCATATACATACGACTGGCATGCTTACGTATTCCTTGTCCTACATATCACGACCCAATTCCGTAGAATCGTTGGGGCGTCCCCCGAATCGTGATGTCGTGCGGGCCTGGGGTTGCGCTCGCACAAGGCTAAAGTATTTTGCATAACGAGCACATATTCAGAGTACGCAGATAAATTAAAACATAAATTTGAAACATGGAAAAGTTCTCTTTATTGATAATGAACATCTATTACAAACTCTTGAACGGTTCAGCTAATATGCCGAATGGCTTACAAAAGTGTTGACTCAAAATGAGATAGCAGTCTTGTACATTACATCCCTTTATAAACTCAAAATGATAAAGACCTCCGGGCTGGAGGACGGCTTTGTCACGAAGCTGCATTGTGTATGAAGAGTTGCAAGCTTCTGACTCCAAAATGCTTCAAGGGGCGCGGTGAAGATGCGCCAACAGCTGGACTGGATCGGGAAGACGACTTTGGCTCCTCGCTCGGTTCGCCTTGGTGCGGAGAACCTGTTTCAACGAGGGTCATCATGTTAAAACATACTGGTGAAGGTGAGCTAACCGAACTATACCAATTAACACGTTGTTTTAATGAAGCATGCATGTTTATGGGTTTCTATCTTGCCTTAGTTCATTTACAAGTAAGCAGCATATAGAATTCACTGAAATGAACGTGCCACCGTTCGGGGAATTTTACTTGCCCGTCTGAATTACCTGCACAATACTTACCATGCCTTCCCTGCCACGAAGACACAAGTTAGTTGCAACAGGTTTAAATATACAAAGTGGATATAGTCATGGACAAGGATAGTATGCAACGATAAACACACGATGCGTTACAAGCCGTCCAGTCCCCACACGATGACTATGCCACAGGTGATCACTGGCTTGGTAGCCATAATGGACTAGTCATGGACTAGGATAGCATGCAACGAGAGCTCATAATGGATACACGATAAACATACGATGCGTTGCAAGCCATCCAGTCCGCACACGATGACTACACACGAAGTTCCGTCCGGATCAGATCGGTGCCAGTGCCCCAGCGACCGTCTGCAGAACTTATACCCTTGTGCACAAGTTGTCCATGATCGAACACACGATGTTTAGTTAAGTTATCCATTCACGTAGTTGAGGCAACACGAGTAATGCATAGATATGATGCATTGATAGCACAATTATAGAAGAAGATACATTCTAACTAAAATTGATGCATATGTTGAACATTCCGAATGAACAAGTATGCAAGTAAGTAACCGTTCACAAGTTTGTTTGACAAGCAGTATTAACCAAGTCTATTCTCTTTTATCTTGGTTTCTTTTATTATTACTTGGTATCGTTTGATCGGGGCAACAAGAATGTAAGTCATTTTAGGTGTGAAGACTTGGAAGCAGGGCTAGCAAATCGGGATGGTAGCCACTCACTTGGTTGAAAGGAAAGGAGAAGGAAAGAGGCACTTCACGACTCCGCTCGCAAGCCGCCTACTGCTCGTTCACCTGCATCACGAACAGCTTGATCAATACTCCTTCTACTCTTTCCAATCTCGGAATTGAAGTGCAATTCAATGAACAAAAACAATGAAATCATCGAAACCGTTCAAGAAAATCCAAGCAAATCCAAAACCAACTCAAAGCACGAAAGCAACAAGCGACATCAAAAACTGAGGCAATAAAAGATAGCAGCGGAGAGGTCCCTCCTGACTCTGCCGCTAAGCCGATCCTTGGGGCGCGGTCCACTGAATATGGGAATCGATTCTGAAGAAACAAATCCATATTGAGGACGAGTTCTTAATTCAATCTATCCTGATCGAACGATACCGTCTTGTGTTTCTTAGCCGCGCTCCCCGCACAAGAGGAACGGGGCGCTACACTACATATTTTGGGACTGAGGCGTGACATATTTTAGTGGTGGCCCATGCAGGTCGAGAGTATATTGTCTCGGTTGCGTCACTGTATCGAGCAAGCCTGCAAATAGGATTAGAGTATAGGATCTCATCCACATTTGACTATGACTCACCTTCCTTCCAATCCGTTCTATTTAAATAATTGTATCCTGCTTGATTCATGTACTTTTCTAATAGTTCCTTGAGTATAGCATTCTCCTAGAATATAGGAATCCTTGTTGTTAGGATGATAATTAGGGTAACCTTCCTACTAAGAATACAACTAGAATATTGACACATCACTAAGTTTAGCATACCTAATGAACCCTAGCATCCCTTACTTGTAAATTAATTGACCATTATCCCTTGATATATTTATAAAGGACTTGAGAGTAGTATAGATACTACTAGGGTTAGTTAGAAATTTGATCATATTGTTTGACCCTAGTATTGAGGAACCAATAGGAATTCAAGGTTGAATATTAGAGCTAAACCTAACTTTCATAGTGAGATAGTATTAGAGAACTTTAAGTTTAAATTCTTATCTTGATACTAGCAGAACAGTACCTTAGGAAACCAAGAGGAATGAATAGAATATTTTCTTTGATCATACCTCGACCACAGAGATTAGTATACCACCTTTCCTTAGGAAACCATGATATTATCAAGAGTCTCTCTATTTAATTTTATATCTTGTTCCTCCGAAACCTTAACGCTCGCTTTTTGTGCGACGACTAAAATCTTCCTTCATCTTTTCATTCGTGCCCCCTAACCCTCCTGATTGTAGGCCAAGTAATTTTATTTTATTTTAAGGATATATAGTTTGCTAGGACTATAATTGTTAATCTCGAATTTTAAAATTATGTGCTTAGTAGTTAGAACTTGATAGTTTGAGTTTCTCATTTAGATTATGATTTTATGATTATCCTTTAATTTTAAATCAAGTAATCTATTCCACATATCTCCATATAGGTTATATCTTCTTTCACTTGAGGGTCAGTAACTTTTCCATTCTTAAAATTTATACTTTGTTCTATAAGCACTATGATTAAGACTTAAGATGACCATTACCTTTATAATGCAACAGGATATCTTGATAAGTACCAAGATCTTTTCCTCGGGTACCCTAACAAGAGTTTCTACTTTATTTACAAGGGCAAGATTATTTTGTAGAATTCCCTCAAGGTAGTTACAATATTAGTTAATTCTTTTAAGTTGGGTAGTATGCCTCACAATCTAGTAACACATAGTCCTTTTGACCCATTAATGAAGTGTAACTGAATGACACCAACTATAGGCTTCCATAAGAAGATAATATTTATCCAGACTGTAGAGCTTAGAGGCCCATACCTCCATTGGTCGACTAGAGACTTAGACAATAAGTTGTATGGCAACTGTAGAGGCACAACACCGGACGAATCTTATCTTCTTGATGAACTTGAATTATTTTGTACCTTCTCTCATCATAATTTAGCGTACTTATATTTTTTGTACTACCTCGACTTATGCTGCTATTATAGCCTAGTTTTGCAAGCTTATTCTTTTATCGAGCTTGTTCATGACATATGTATTATTGGGTCAACATACTAATACAATTGTCTATTTAGAATCAGTGTATTATGGTCTAGCTAACCTTAGTGCGCTTGGTTCACTCTTTGCAATACTACTTTACGTAGATTGGGATATATAGTTGACTAGTAGACGAATATACTTGCCCTTTAGATATGTTCAAACATATTTTATCAATTACATAACTGTTCCGATATGAACATACAAATAGAAATTTATCAAAATAAGATTTTAATCCACAACTGCCTTAACAACTTTCTTTTGAAGTTTTTAATCGCTTTGAACCCCGTACTTGTATTCTATCACCTCCTCCTTGAATTATTTATTATTGTTCTCCGTCTTTCCCTATTTCGGAAAGACGAACGCTCATGCTTGGTATAAATTTGATACCCGAAGAGTACTAGATATACCCCATAGGCCAATCACATTACTTGATGACTATCTTTTGTAATTAAGGGCATATCATATGTGATATATTTGGTGTTAAAACTTTTGAGGATTGAATAACACGATTAAATAATTTGAGAAAGTTTTTCTTAATTGTATAGCCTTATGTGATAGATGGGTAAATTCTAAGTTGGGTAGAAGTTGCATTGTCAACTTGAGGTAAATTTTTTTTGATTGTGATCAAGTAAGCTTAGATTGAGAGATTTAAGTCATTTTAATTTTGAGAATTTTTAGAATAATGATTAAGATTATGAGAATTTAATAAATTTTGAAATCTTGATATTGCGGACCAAATATTTATACCTTGAGCACATGATTTAAATTTTGAATATTAAAGGTTGAATCATCGATTTAAATTTTGAGGATAAATATAGAATTTTAGACTTGAACAATTGGTGAATTAGATTTAAAATTTTACAATTTGATGATTTGAATTAAAAGTTGAAATTTGATTGTTGGATCACCTATTCGAAATATTGAGGATAAAAATTGAATTTAAAATTTGTAGAGTACGAAATTCTTAAGTTGAGAATAGGAATAAGATTTGATTAGAATTGTTTATTGTTCAAAGTCTAGAGGAGATTATGATAGTTAAAAATTATTATATAAATTTTGATGTGGAATGTCATATAGATTTGAATTAGATCTGGATGTGATTATTTAAAAAATGAGAAGAGATTACGATTGGTTGAATTTTGATTTAAACAGTGGTTATCTAAATTTTGGAAAAGATTGCGATTGGCTTTACCTATATACGAATGTGAAAGATTTAGCAAATTATGCCTTATTTTTAATTTCGAGGACGAAATTATTTTAAGTTGGGTAGATTGTAAACCCCCTAACCCAAAAATAGGTATTTTGTATGTATTTTATATTATTATATTTATTATAGATGTTGAATTTCTTTAGATTATTCTCTTAGTTAATTAGAAAATAAATTTTTTGATATATTTACTTATATAAATATTTATTTAGAATCAATTTTAGGCTATTTTAGATTTTTGGAGATTTTTCTAGAATTCTTGGTAATTAAAACCTAGGAAACGTAAATTTTTAGGACTTTCATGATTTACTATGAGACCATACTTGAATGTTGTTACTATCAAACATTTAATTTAGAGTTAAAATATTTAAATATATATTTTTGTAATTTATTTAGAATTTTAAGGAATTTTTGGATTTTTGGAATTATTGAGGATTTATTTGGATATATAAAGTCTTAATATCAGATATATGTTAATTTAGTGTTAATAGATTTTAATAAGTTTATATATAAATTATTTGTATTATCTTTAATTCTATTTAATATTATAAATTATTGAAATAAATTTAAACTATATTTTAAATTAATTTAAATCCTGAGCCTACTAGGAAAAAACTTCATGCATATCCTATCCTTATTTAAACTGATCCTAACATATCCAAATTAGCCAATCCTAGTCGTATTCAATTAAATAGTCTTCACCATTATAAATACCTATTAGACTTATAGAATAAACTCATCTTTCATATTTTTTTTCCCAAACTCCTCTGTCGAAATTCGTCATAAATTCAGCCTCATTTTCTAATAGTTATGGCGATTTAAAAAGACGATATCTCCTAGCTCCGGACTCCAAATGAGCTTTAAATTTTTTTGTTAGAACCATATCAAGGTTAGTTTTCTGAATATATAAATTATTTTAATAATTTCAGAATCTATTTTTCCAGAAAATTCTAAAAGTGCCAGTTGTCCAAAATCAGACGTATTTTCGTATTTTTGAGATTTCAGGAGATCCCGAACTCAAAATTACGAGCCGTTTGAAGTTCCAAAAACCTGACATAATGAACTTCCATAAAATTATATTTCTAGAATTTAACATGCAAGTTTAATCTACTTTAAAATTTGTGCAACGTAGACATAAATAGAAAACCACCAAAAATGGTCATCTATGCGCCCTTGTGGCCATAACTCTTTACCGACTTATGATTTTATAAAACCGTCGATTTCGGTATTCATGTAGCATTAAAATCTATAGGATTCCACACACAAATCCAGGATTTGAGTCAGTTGACTTTTTGGTCAACGGAATGCCTCGATTTGTGTGCCACGGATTACAAATCCGTAAAGTTGACTTTCTTCGGACCAAAATAGGGTTTAACAAAAAAATCAGATTATAATAAAATAAAAATACTATTTTAGGTTATTTTATTCATAATTAAAATAGATTAAAATGGAGGACATATTCACCCACTTTTGTAACCTAACTTGTTTAATTTATGTGACAGGTAGATCGGACGATGCCTTGAGTTGCGACTTCATCCTTTCTCAGAGCAGACAAGTATACCTTGACATTGTACTATAATTTATATTCTATATGATGCATGCATTTTATTTCTGTTATTTAGTTCATATATTTCAACTGCTATATAAAGTGCGCGTCCAAGAATAACTTGGGTGCAACGACGGTGGCGTCGTATTTTATCTTTATTATATATATTATGCATATTAACCTAGTTTTACGAGACCACCACATGATTGGAGACATCATTAGGTTTCATTGGCTGTGACACATCTGTTACACGAGTGTGAGTCTCATATAGGACACGGACTTGCGTGACAGGCTGGCCTCATGTACGTATGGGACGTGCGATAGGGAATAACTGCTGATAGAATTTGCATGCTAGAAGAGTTGGCAGTTATTAGAGGTATCATTGTGTCATGGATATGACATGCTTAGAGCATGTGGTGGGGAGGACAACAAGTAAGGCATTTGGGCTCCTTTGCACTTTTCTTGTGTAACCTGTACGCTCCGCCGGATATACGCGGTCATGATAACCACTATATATATATTATTATCACCTGGCGGCCTCTGAGGTTCAAATAAAGTCATGCTTTTTAGGCCCCTGAATCTCCGAGAGAATCATGCCAATCCCATTTTAGCCAGATAGCCCACGTGTTGGAAAGTTGTTCTCAAAGTGCATTCACATAGATGGTTAGGCGACCCATTGGATGTTTATTTTTCAGTACTTTATTGGCTTGCTTCTATGCATTTTGTTATGTCCCTCTGAGGACCTGGTCCCTTTCCAGGTATAGACGTGCAGGATTATCCACAGGAGTATGGACCCGGACATGACGCTTCATACGAGACTGAGGAGGTCTTACCTTCAGAGTACCTTTGATTCATCGCAGCTGATGGATATTCTACTTGCTATTTCCTTTATTGACATTTATCTTATATTAGAGTTTGATCTCTTCTCTCATCTAGTTTTAGTATAGTCGATTGGCAGTGGATTTGTTTCCACCCGACTATCATTCTTTGATACTTCATATTTGAGATTCAGTTATTTATTCTTATTTCATTATTTATGCTGTGGATGAGATATAGATTACGTGTGACTTATGTTGACAGTATATTACCACTTGTGGATTGGATATTCATAATACAGTGTTCGTATGTGTTATGGTTTCCATATATTGGAGTTGCCATATACATACGGCTGACATGCTTACGTATTCCTAGTCCTACGTATTTTGGGACTGGAACATGACACAACCATCTTGTTGGACGCATAACTGAATCTGCACATGCTTCCCTTGACCAAATGCATGAAACTTGAATGAAAAAAATATCTCTAAGTTCCTGATTACATGCGGCCCAGAGGAGCATGTGATCAAAATTGTCTATACGGCCAAAATTGTCCATGCGACCCCGAGCTATGCGTAACTTTCCCAATGCATGACTCAGCGCCGCCTTGGCTCGATTTCTCCTGAATTTGTCTTTTTTTCTCTGACACACTTTTTGGCCAGTCACATCGGTCACTTCTCTGACACGCTCTAGTCACTTCAGTCACTTTCTGGCCTTGTATTTATTTTTGTCACTCAACCCTTGTACCAGGGAGTGGACCTTGTCTTGATCCATGCGGCCAGCTTCTTGCATGCGGCCAGCTTCTTGCATACGGCCAGTTTGATCCATGCGGCCAGTTTGATGCATGTGGTCGTTTGTCCCATGCGGCCAGTTTCTTGCCTACGACTAGCTCATTTTCTGCACTTCTAGTAGTAATATTTTCCTTTGTTATATGTTCTCTTATGAATTATTTACTCCTTGTGCTTAGTCTAATTAGTTAAATTCATATGATGCATGTTATTTCTAAATTGCTTATTACCTGGATACTACACTTACCAGAACATGGAATACCCGGAATATGGAATGTAAGGACACTGTTAAAATGAGAACTCCCAGCACTTGACTTGCACTGAATGAACTTGACCCCTGACTCCAGATACCTGACATGTAATGATAAACCTGATAGTGGCTCGACGTAGCTCACTCCTGACATGCTAGAATCTCTAGAACTGAAATGCTTGTACTGATAAGATAACTCTCGTGGTTGCTTGCTTATCCCTGTTCTGATTGTACTTGTCAAGCTATTTTCTAGTCTTACATTATGTCTAAGGCAGATTCCTGAGCACCATGGTCAAAAATCCTTGATAACTTGCCTAAGTTAATAAGTAGAATAATTATCTAGAAGCATCTAGAGAGATTTTTTGGCCACATGCAATCCCGGTATCCCAGCGATACCTGATGGATTTGGAGCTCTCCATCGAGAGGGGCACTATCACGCCCCAGTCCCAAAATACCGAGGGACTAGACACATGGCAATGGCCAAAAGCACACTCTAATGGGCAAACCCAATTTAATGGACCCATCAAGGTGTACTTAAGCTGTAAAACAATAATAAAGGTCTACTAAATATGTCACAATCTAATCTCATCCATGGAAGATAAATATGATCAATATCAGCATAATGAAATAAAAACCATCAACAAGTCTTAATAAAGTATATCGGGGAACAACCCGATGATAAGTCTGATATAATGGTTCAACAGACCAGAAATAAAAGAGTCTAACAATAGCAAATACTGAGTATAGATTAAGTAGATACTCAGGAGAAATCCTCGTCCATCACCTCGTCCTCGGGAATTGGTTCAGCTCTAGTGTCTGCTCCTACTCTTGCTCCTACTTCTGATCCTGCCCCGTATACCTCGGGATAGAACTTTTCTGCTATACCTGGGGACATAATCCGGATCCAGGTCCTCAGCGGACATAGCAAGGTACAAGAATAACTCAAGCCAAAATAAATGCAGTACAATAATAAATGAATCAATAGGGTAAACTATGTAACCAGCTATGTGAAATGCAAGTGAGAGCATCATTAGTACTCAGGCTGAGACCACTACAAGCTCTGTGTCGGAGAGCCGGTAGCAGTAACATCACATAATGTGCCTAGCTCTGATGTAGTGTCTACGACCGCATAATAATAAATATATATATATAAAATCAGCCTGTAGCCTGTGTGTCTCTCCCCACCCAATGTAATCATACATCTCATGTTTACGACATCTCATGTCCATGTCACGCAAGATCATATTTAATGCAGCAAGTCATATGATAGCTATGGATATATATAAAGTCAATGTCACAAATCCTGTAGCCTATACAAAATCACCATGAATATCTCAGGAAGAATCTGTCTCATGAACAGTGTCAGGTGTCCTGTGGTATGACATACTTGATAATGCAAGCACGAAAATGTATAGTGTCTCGATATCCATGTCTAGGTGACGTTACACAACTCCGCGTACGACGTTGACACCCGAATATTATTCGGACGTTAAGTAATGTCACACGGTCCTAGGTCGAATAGTTATAACTCAGAATAGATCAAGAGAATAATAATAAGCAATTTACTGCAAGTATGACAAGGTACACTTGCCTAGGGTTTGATTTCCAACTGCTACTCTGGTATCAGCGGGATCTGCAGGTACTACTCCGGTTGCTAAAATAAATATTACCATCATATTCAGAAGACATGAAATAGCTAGAATTGCCTGTCCATAAGTCTAATTTGACATAGGGGCAAAATTGACAGTTTATGGTCAAAGCGGGGTCCACATGTAGTCCACTTTGCACCAAAAAATGTGCTAGAGACAATGTTCTCCAAATTAGTCAAACTTAGTGTCTACAAGTCCAGAACAATGATACGAACCCAACAGAATGTCCAGAACTGGATTTTGATGAGCCAATCACAAAATCGCCCGTCAAGTGGAGTCGTGGGGCCCACGATACGGGATTTTGTCAATGTTCTCAGAATCGAACCAAACTTGGGTCACAGGACCATCGTATCGCTACGAGTCCGATGGCACAAGTTTCGTTTCAAACCGACGAGCGTATACGAAGTTACAATAAGTTTCAGAACAGGGCCGATACGGGATGTTGTCGACAGATACGCGTTGATTCCGGTGTGCACGCACATCTAAATCAACTTCTGCGAAATTCTACATGTCTGTATTAACAGTACGCACCTTTCGATGAAGTTCTTACACGACCAAGTTGCCTCGTTTAGCAGGGCGCACCCAGTTTTGGGAAAATTAGGGTTTTAAAATACCAAGTTTTCGGTTAATTTTACCCTCGAATTAATTACAAACTACAACATAATAAAATAAACTAAAAATAGGGTTTAAAACTTGGTTAAGTGGTCTAAATAACTGTTCAAACCAATTTTAAAAATATTTATCAGGTTGGTCGCAAAACGGTCGTAAACTGGGGAGTTCGGGACAATTTCTGATTTTCAGAAATTGGGAGTTTATTTTCCTGATTTTGCGTCACAGTTTGCGATCGACACAGGACACGATACCCGGAACGAGTTGTGCGGGGTCCGAGAGGGTTAGCAGGGTACGCGTACGATTCGATAGAATGAGATACAGATCTCCGGACAGGGAGTTACGCGCGCGGGAAAACGGTTACTGTAAACCCCCTCGATTAATTCTATAGATAGTCAGGTTTGGACTGGGAAAATTTTGGATTTAGCAGCAGATGTTGAGGTTTAGAGTAGAGTTAAGTCTGACTGTTATTTTAATTAAATGAATTAAAACCCTTGGCGTGCCCTATCATTGCTAAATTATTCGGAGCCCAATATCAGTCCATAAATTCCATCGGATTATTGTACTTCTGACTTGACTCGCCAAATTAGGCATTGGACTTTTCCGTCACTCAAAATCATATTTTCTTGTGCTCTAAATTAATTGCACAATTTTCCGTAACCGAAATCCCATAAATAAATTCCGTATCGGACACCTGTGTCGTTACCCTCATTTTTGAGATACCAACTTAACCCGTTGAGCTGGACCAACTAAAGGGTCCAAGACTGACTCCAAGCCCCCACCATTTTTGACCTTTGTGTCATTTCCAAATTTTGACCCAAGTGTCCCCATTTAATTTAAAAGCGCGGGACACTTTAAATTCTATTTAAATCGGGGATACCAATTTTGTCTAAACCTATTTTTTAATCCCCAATTAATCCCAATGGCCATTTAATTAAACCCATGCCTAACACCCAACACCCCCTCACCAAGCAAATCACCAAACACCATTTTTTCCACAATTTTTGTATTATTTCATGTGTTCGTACAATTTCTCGAATTTAAGGGGCTTAGTTGTAATTTATTAATTTAGGTGTCCTCACCCAATTGGTCATGACTAAATGGAGAGCTTACCATTCTTTGACCTAGTCAACAAATTTTTCTCCCTCCCTTTGCATGGAGAAAACCCACTCCTCCATGTGAAATCCTAGCCCTCCAATTTAAAGGAGAGCATCTCCACCCTCCATCTAATACCCCCTTCCTATAAAATGTCCCCATCACCCTCACAACTCCCCAAGCAGGCCCTAATCCCAAGGAACCTAGAAAACCCCCCTAACTCTCTCTCCTCCTCCATATTTCTCCATACAAGAAACCTCCTCCCTCCATTCTTCTTTTTCTTCTTCCTTTATTTCTTCCTCTCCCTGTGAAGACCCACCGGCCCGACTCTGGCCCGACTCCGGCGGAGCGCCCGCTCCGGCTACAGCCCCGCCGACCATCCCACGGTGCAGCCGCCTCGCTCCGGCCTGTCCCCGACCGTCGCTATGCACCTCCCCGATCGCCGCTGTGCACCTCCCCGACCGACTGTGCTCTCCCGACCGGACTGAACAGCCTCGACCGACCGGACTGAATAGCCCCGCCGACCGTCAGCTGTGGTTCCCGACCGCCCGCGGCTGTCTTCCCTCCGGCCGTGCGACTCCCCGTATGACTTCACCATTACACCACCACCATCACTCCCCGTCTGACTTCACCATTACACCACCACCATCACTCCCCGTCCGACTTCACCATTACACCACCACCATCACTCCCCATCCGACTTCACCATTATACCACCTCGCTCCGGCCACTTTGGTATACTACTCTCCCCTCTCTTGAATTGATTTACAGATTTTAATATGGTTTTAATAGGGTGATAATTATATATATGGATGTGTGGTTCTAGCTAGGGTTGTGGTTATATAATGTGGATATGTATGGCTAGTGTAGTATAGTACTTGAAATATGTGATTGAGGTATATATTGGTTAAGGCTAATGATGATTAATGTGAATATGGATTTTCAATGACTTGAGGTTGTGTTTAATAAGGTTTAATATATTTTTAGTGTTTATGTAGTGTAGAGATCATGTAACTTATCTTTTATGAGGTTGGGTTTGGATGATGTACTTAGTTGGAATTAGGGTAAATACAACTTGTGAGAAAAATGTTACGATATTGAGCACGTGACGATGATTGGAGAGGATGATCAAGGACTTGGGGATTCGACTTGTGATAAGTTGAGGAGATGTATTTGTGAAAGGTGGATTGTAGAATAGGGTTGGCTTCTACATGAATTAATGATTTAATTAAGATATGTAATCGAGGAGAATGTACAGATGACTAGTTGATTTGACTATCGTACCGATAGTCAACAGTGGTCAACCCCCTAGTGTCTTGTCCCTGTGAGTCGTAGCAGAGACCGAGTTTAGGTGTAGTTGTGTGTCGTATCCCTGCTTGACGTAGATTAGATTATTAATTTTGGTTTGTATCTATCTCTAGGTACTGCGGGACCTGAGAACTTGGACGTGGTACCGGATCCCCGTCATCAGCAGCCGGACGCAGGCAAGTATACCTTGCCACCCTGTATCTCAGATTACAGATATTGTTGTTCTTATTGTACATTATGCACGTGTTTATGTTGACGTTCGATACCTCACATCCGGATCACAACCGGGTGTTGACGTTCGTCGAAACGTCTTAGAATAAATGGTTAGATGCGTTGTAGTACCTCGATGCACGTACCTGAGTACATCGACACCCCAGGACACACTCATTCACTGTGATCGTGCCAGATTCTTGTATCCTGATATTGACATCATGACCAGAGACTGGGACGACCTTAGGGTAGAGTCTGTTGAGTTATTTTCGTGTGTCAAGACTGTAGTTAGAGGTCCAGGTTCAGCGCACCATCGTTGACCGCTTGGGAAGGGGAAGACAGTTACTAGACGCTTGGGCTCCTCTGCACGCGCTTATATATGTATATGTAGTGATCCTGTATTATAGTATAGTGGTATCACCCTTGTGTCTCTGTGCTCGGAGCTACGGTACGCCCCGTGTGTCTCTGTGTTCGGAGCTACAATTTTATTTTAGAAAGTCCACGCATCGAACATTGTCTTTAAACTGTGTCACACTTGTTTGGTTATGATAGAGTACCCTGTTGTTGCACTTGTACTGTTCTGTATACTTGGCATGCTGTATTTTTGTACCTTGTTACGTCCCTCTGAGGACCTGGTTCCCTGTCAGTTTTGCAGCATAGATGATTACGGAGCACTTGGAGATGTTGAGGGAGTGGCATGTCTTGCAGGAACTGTACCAGGTACTCATATTATTTCTACCGGCATTATGGTTACTTATTTTACATTGATTATTCATCTGCTGTTGTAGCTTAGTTTTTATAGACTCATACTTCTTCTCGAGTCTATTCAAGTTAGTGTGTTATTGGGCGGCCGACTTTAGCACATATAGCTCTTTCTTGTATACTGATTTACATTGTGGATTGAGACATAGAGGTTTACATTTATGGGATATCTAGATTGTGCCCTTTATATTACAGCTTATACGTATTCGAGTCAGACCAGAGTCTGATCGAATGCGTAGCTGGCGTGTCACGTATTTCTGGTCCTACGTATTTTGGGACTGGGGCATGACAGTTACCTCGATGCTGATGTTGATGACAGGTTGACGCGGCGAGGCACGGCGGCGGGTTGCTGCTCATCGGCGGCGGAGCTGCGGCTGCTGGGGCTGTTCAGGGAGGACGTCGGCATCGTGGCTCGGCGGTGGGGGCTCGGGGTCCTTCAGCGTGTCGCCATAGGGGAGAAGTGGAGGTGGCTGTGGCGGAGATCGTGGTAGTGGTTGTGGTGGTCGAGAGGAGGGATGCCGGTGATGGTGGTGGATGGGAGTGTTTAAATAGGGGGAGACGATGGAGTTTGCAGGGAGATGGAGTGGCACGGGGAGGCGGATCGACTGTGGGATGAACGACTGGAGGGGAAACAGCGGGGAGGCGAGGCATCGCCGGCGGGAAAACGGTTGGGGCGGTCGGGGTTACGGTTTTAGTTACTGTAGATAGGATTAATGGGCCGGGTTTCGGGTATGGGTTAGCGGGTCGGGTCTGGATCCGACCCACTACGGTTGGTTCAGGATTTTGGTTCGTTTTATTTAGGGTTCGGTTCAGGATGCATGGTTCGGTTCGGTTTAATAAACTGGTTGGGTTCAGCTCGGTTTGTTTTGGTTTATTTAGAAACTTAGTTTTTAGGTCTTTAAAAATAGTTCTGGGGCCCAATAAATTCCAGAAAAATTAGACTATGTCTAAGATTTTATTTTACACCCAAAAATATTATTTTCATATTATTTTAATATTTAATAAAATCTTAAAATTAATTTAATTTCAGAAAACATTTATTTTAATTAGTAAAAAATCACAGAAAATTCCTAAAATTTATTTTAAAATTTTAAAAAAATTCGGGTGTTTACAATCTACCCCCCTTAAGAGGATTGCGTCCTCGTAATCAAAGAATTAGCTACTAAAGAAAATTAAAATATGGTAACTAAAAGAAATGCTTAGGTTATACCTATATCTTCGAAGAGGTGAGGATAACGCTGGCGTATGATATTCTCTTGTTCCCAAGTAGATTCTCTGGGGGAGTGATGTTTCCAAGCTACATGAACCAGTCTAATCGTCTAACCTTGTAATATCTTTTCATTGATGTCGAGTATCCCAACTAGCTGTTCTTCATATCTCAAGCTAGGGCCCACTGCAATCTCAGAATGATC
Organism: Iris macrosiphon; assembly: GCA_036927795.1. Taxonomy (NCBI): domain Eukaryota; kingdom Viridiplantae; phylum Streptophyta; class Magnoliopsida; order Asparagales; family Iridaceae; genus Iris; species Iris macrosiphon. The sequence goes on from JAYESA010000002.1 coordinate 170,716,093, forward strand.
GACTACGTGGCTTGGGTCAGTCACGTACCTCATCAACTATAAGATATGGAATACATCACGTACTCCCTCTAAAGATGGGGGTAATGCAAGACGATACGCCACCTCACCAATACGCTCCAGAATATCAAATGGCCCCATGTACCTTGGGCTCAGCTTGCCTCTGCTCCCAAATCGAATAGTACCTCGAGTAGGTGAGATTCTCAAGAATACGTGCTCTTCTTCCTTGAACTCCAAAGGTTGTCTGTGTGTATCAGCCCAATGGTTTTGTCTGTCCTGAGCTGTACGAAGATGATTCTGAATTTGCTTCACCTTCTCAACGGTCTGCATCACTAACTCTGGACCTAGTATCTGACGCTCGCAAATGTCACTCCAATATATCGGTGATCTGCACTTCCTGTCGTACAAAGTCTCGAATGGTGCCATCTGGATGCTCGCTTGGTAGCTGTTATTGTAAGAGAATTCTACTAAGTACAAATGGTCTTCCCAAGACCCTCCAAATTCTAACATACACGATCACAGCATATCCTCCAAGATCTGAATCGTGCGCTCTGATTGACCATCTGTCTGTGGATGGTAAGTAGTGCTGAACTTAAGTCGGGTGCCAAGACTCTCTTGCATGCTTCACCAAAAATGGGATATAAATCTTAAGTCACAATCTGACACAATACTAACCGGTACTCCATGTAATCTTATGATATATCATATGTACATGTCGGCTAGTAATTCCGTGGACTGTCTAACTCTAAACGGCAAAAAATGTGCCAATTTAGTGAGTCGATCCACGATAACCCATACTGCATCTTTTCCACTGGGGCTTCTTGGAAATCCTGTAACGAAATCTATAGTTATATGTTCCCACTTCTATTCGGGTATGGAAAGAGGCTGTAGCATACTAGCAGTTCTCTGGTGCTCGGCCTTAACTTGCTGATAGACCAAACATTTTGCCACAAATTGTGCAATCTTCCTTTTCATTCCATGCCACCAATAATACTGTCTCAAATCTCGTTACATCTTTGTTCCTCCCGGATGAATAGAGTACATGGAGCTATGTGCTTCAGACATCAACTCATGTCTCAATTCCCCATTCGGAACATATAGGTGATTTTCGCACCTTAACGTCCCGTCCTCATGGATGCGAAGTCCCGTCTGCATGCCAGCTTCCGTCTTCTCTTTAAGTCTTCAAAATCTAGCATCGGTGGGTAATGCCGCGTTAATCCTCTCCACAAGTGATGACTTAACTTCAAGATTCGCCAACAAGCCACTTTGTCTTGGAAAAATAATCTCTATCTTGAGCTCTTGTAAATCCTCTAATAGCTAGGGCTGCATCGTCAAGAAATAAGCCGTGGGCTTCCTGCTGAGTGCGTCTGCTACGACATTCGCCTTGCCCGGATGGTACTGCAGATCTATATCAAAGTCGACCATCAACTCAAGCCAACGTCTATGTCTCATATTGAGCTCTTTCTGAGTATATACATACTTCAGACTCTTGTGATCAGTAATGATTTCTACCTTCTCTCCATAAAGATAGTGCTTCCTTATCTTCAGTGCAAATATTACTGCAGCTAGCTCAAGATCGTACGTCGAGTAGTTCTTCTCATGGACCTTCAGCTGTCTCGATGCATATGCGATAACTTTGTCATGTTGCATCAAAATATATCCTAGTCTACTGCCTGACACATCACTATAAACAACAAAGCCTCTCGATCCTGAAGGAAGAGTCAAGACCGGTGATGTTGTCAATGGCATCTTTAATTCTTCGAAGGCCTTCTGACAATCTTTCGTCCATGCAAACTCCTGGTCCTTACGCGTCAACCGCGTCATAGGCTCCGCAATCCTTGAGAAATTCTCTACGAACCTCCGGTAATATCCAGCAAGTCCGAGAAAACTTCTCACTTCTGCAACTGATGTAGGTGTAGGCCAAGTTTCTATTGCAGTAACATTCTCGGATCAACTGAAAGTCCTTCTCCTGAGATGATATGTCCCATAAAAGGCACCTTATTCATACAAAACTCACATTTACTGAGTTTGACATATAGCTTTTCCCGTCTCAGTGTCTCTAGCATGATTCTGAGATGCTCCTCGTGCTCTTCGTGGCTCTTGGAATATATTAAGATGTCATCAATAAACACCACTACGAACTTGTCCAAGTACTGATGAAAAATTCTGTTAATCAAACTCATGAACACAGCTGGCGCGTTGGTTAAACCAAACGGCATAACTAAGAACTCATAGTGTCCATACTTGGTCCTGAAGGCTGTTTTTGGTATATCCTCCTTCCTCACTCTAATCTGGTGGTAACCGGACCTAAGATCAATCTTTGAGAATACCCTAGCACCAATCAACTGATCGAATAGGTCGTCAATATATGGCAAGGGATACCGGTTCTTAATGGTTACAGTGTTCAGTGCTCTGTAGTCAATACACAGGCGTACTGTCCCATCCTTCTTTGGCACAAATAGTATGGGTGCTCCCCATGGTAAAACACTGGGTCGAATAAAATCCTTCTCCAGAAGATCATCAAATTGCTTCTTTAATTCTACCAACTCCTTAGGTGCTAGCTGGTACACTGATGAAGTGATAGGCTCCGCTCCTGGAGTCAAGTCTATTATGAATTCTATTTCCCGATCAGGTGGTAAACCTGGAAGATCATCAGGAAATACATCCACAAACTATGATATAACTCTTGGGTAACCTGACTCCCCTTCTACAGATAGTACCCTAAGAGTAGGCTGAACACCTTGCTCTATGGCTCCCCGAAGAAACTCAAACTCTGGATGTCCAGGCGGTCTAAATATAACCTGTCCAAGCCGACAATCTAGGGTCGCATGGTACTGACTTAATCAGTCCATACCAAGTACAACATCATAATCTGGCATAAAAAAGATCAAAAATTGGGCTCGCATCTCTCTTCCACAGACTACTACCGAACAAGATCTACAGATGTCACTAACTGGGATAATTTCACCTCCCGTAAGAATTCTCTTAGTCTTCGGAAGGGGTGCGGTAGCTACTCTATGTGTGACTACGAAGCTAGCAGCTATGAATGAATGCGATGCTCCAGAATCAAATAAAACTACAACAGGTAATGAAGCTACTAATATAGTACCTGCTATAACCTCTCCTGCAGTAGCTTCCTCCTCAATAGCCAATGCAAATGCCTGTCCTCGTCCCTGAGCTGGACCTCTCTGCTAACGAGCCTGCTGGAATAGTACTGCCTGTGGTGCCAAAGGTGGTCTCTGTTGATACCCTCCTGGAGCTGGTGGTCTGACTTCTCCAACTCCCGTCTGTGGTGCTTCCAATGCTGGATAAGCTGGCCTCGGTGCTGGTAAAGCTGGTCGATCTACCGTTGGTGCTCCCTCTCGGCGCTCAGAGCAGTCCTTGGCTGGATACTGGTTAGATCCGCAAATCAGGCATAGTCCCAACTTGTGTCTGCACTCCCTCTTGATATGTCGTACCTTGCCACAGTAGTGACAAGTAGGAAGGGATAGGGTTCTTGGTGCTGCTCTCTGAGGTAGATTCCTCTGGGGTCGCTTTACAGACTCCCCATGTTATGCTCTGGATGGTACTGATGTGAATGGCCGCTTCAGACTGGACTCCCTCCTGGTGATGCGCTGCATGCGTCGTACTGCAGCAAGGACGTTTGTGTATGATATAGGTGCAACAGATCTAATCAATCTCTGGAGCTCAAACCTGAGTTTGTCGAAGAACTTCTCCGCCTTCTCTTCTTCTATCGAAATTAGAGTAGGGGCGAAGCGACTCAGTCGAATGAACTCTGCATTGTATTCTTCTACCGTCATATTGCCTTGAATAAGGCGGTTGAACTTGTCTCGAAGTTCCGACCGAGCAATAGCTGGAATATACATCTTCTGGAAGAGTCTAGAGAACTCTTCCCAAGTGACTCGGTCATGCTCGAGTATCCTCTCTTCATATAGCCACCAATGGTGCGCATTGTCCGTCAACTGCATCCTGGGCAGTCATCCATCGCTCCCTCGAAAGTTCAGCTGCTTCCAACTGGTGTTGTGTGTTTATGAGCCACTCGTGAACTTTAGTTGGCTCCTCCTTGCCAGAAAATGTACGGGGCTTCAGCTGACAGTAATTAGTGATAGATCCTGCCGATGGTCGCCTAGCTGGTGGGTTCGCCTGCTCTAGTGCGGTTACTAGGCTATTCCTCAAATTTTCTGCCTCGTGACGCTAAGCCTCTTGTTGAACCTGCTGTTGGGATTGCATCATTGCATAAAATATTTGAAATATCTGCTGCCTGTCCATGACTTGCCCTGGTGGAAAAACAGGCATTGGTGGAGTGAACTGCGGCGGAGGTGGAATGTCATCACGCCGAAACCTTGAGGTATGCTAGCCCGCTTGATTGCTTTGAGCTGATTGTCCTCTGTCTTCTGGTGTCACTCTATCATCATAGGTGACCACAGCACCTTGTGGTGTACCTAAAGGATTCTCGTCACCGGTTCTTGGATCCATTATTCTGCATTAAAAATAAACTATGAGAACGCACAGAGGAATCAAAACAGGATGCAAATCAAGCAATTAATTTGAATCCGATATAGAGATCAAAAATGATTCAATTCAAATGGATGAGATCCTATAACTTATCCTATCCCTATTGCAGGTTTGCTCGGTCCCTTAGTTAAAACTGAACAATTTAGTCGTTGACCTGCATGGGCCACCACAAAAATCATGTCACGCCCCAGTCCCAAAATACCGAGGGACTAGACACGTGGCAATGGCCAGCAGCACACTATAATGGGCAAACCCAATTTAATGGATCCATCAAGGTATACTTAAGCTGTAAAACAATAATAAAAGTCTACTAAACATGTCACAATCTAATCTCATCCATAGAAGATAAATATGATCAATATCAGCATAATGAAATAAAAACCATCAACAAGTCTCAATAAAGTATATCGGGTACAATGGTTCAACAGACCAGAAATGAAAGAGTCTAACAATAGCAAACACTGAGTATAGATTAAGCAGATACTCAGGAGAAATCCTCGGCCATCACCTCATCCTCGGGAATCGATTCAGCTCCAGTGTCTGCTCCTACTCCTGCTTCTGCTCCTTCCCCGTATACCTCGGGATAGAACTCTTATGCTATACCTGGGGACATAATCCGGATCCAGGTCCTCAGCGGACATAGCAAGGTACAAGAATAACTCAAGCCAAAATAAATGCAGTGAAATAATAAATGAATCAATAGGGTAAACTATGTAACCAGCTATGTGAAATGTAAGTGAGAGCATCACTAGTACTCAGGTTGAGACCACTACAAGCTCTGTGTCGGGGAGCCGGTAGTAGTAATATCACGTAATGTGCCTAGCTCTGATCTAGAGTCTACGGCCTCACAATAATAAATATATATATAAAATCATCCTATAGCCTGTGTGTCTCTCCCCACCCAATATAATCACAGGTATCATGTTCACGACGTCTCATGTCCATGTCACGCAAGATCATATCTAATGCAATAAGTCATATGATAGCTATGGATATATATAAAGTCTATGTCACAAATCCTGTAGCCTATACAGAATTACCAGGAATATCTCAAGAAGATTCTATCTCATGAACAGTGTCAGGTATCCTGTGGTATGACGTACTTGATAATGCAAGCACGAAAATGTATAGTGTCTCGATATCCATGTCTAGGTGACGTTACGCAACTCCGCGTACGACGTTGACACCCGAATATTATTCGAACGTTAAGTAATGTCACACGGTCCTAGGTTGAATATTTATAACTCAGAATAGATCAAGAGAATAATAATAAGCAATTTACTACAAGTATGGCAATGTACACTTGCTTGGGGTTTGATTTCCAACTGTTGCTCTAGTATCAGCGGGATCTGCAGGTACTCCTCCGGTTGCAGAAATAAATATTACCATCATGTTCAGAAGACATCAAATAGCTAGAATTGCTTGTCCATAAGTCCAATTTTGACACAGTGGCAAAATTGACAGTTTCTGGTCAAAGCGGGATCCACATGTGGCCCACTTCGCACCGAAAAATATGCCAAAGACAATATTATCTAAAAATTTTAAACTTAGTGTCTACAAGTCCAGAACGATGATACGAACCCAACGAAATGTCTAGAATTAGATTCGATGAGCCGATCACAAAATCGCCCGTCAAGTGGAGTCGTGGGGCCCACGATACGGGATTTTGTCAACGTTCTCAGAATCGAACCAAACTTGGGTCACAGGACCAGCGTATCGCTACGAGTCCGATGTCGTAAGTTTTGTTTCGAAATGATGAGCGTACACGAAGTTACAACGAGTTTTAGAACATGGTCGATACGGGGTGTTGTCGACGGATACGCGTTGATTCCGGTGTGCACGCACATCCAAATCAACTTCTGCGAAATCTCACACGTCCGTATTAACGGTGCTCACCTTTCGGTAAAGTTCGCACACGACCAAGTTGCCTCGTTTAGCAGGGCGCACCCAGTTCCGAGAAAATCAGGGTTTTAAAATACCAAGTTTTCGGTCAATTTTACCCTCGAATTAATTATAAACTACAGCATAATAAAATAAACTAAAAACAGGGTTTAAAACTTGGTTAAGTGGTCTAACTAATTGTTCAAGCCAATTTTGAAAACATTTATTAGGTTGGTCGCAAAACGGTCATGAACTGGGGAGTTCGGGACAATTTCTGATTTTCAGAAATTGGGGGTTTATTTTCTTGATTTTGCGTCGCAGTTTGCGATCGACACAGGACACGATACCCCGAACGAGTTGGTCATGCAGGGTTCGAGAGGGTCATGCAGGGTACGCGCACGATTCGACAGAATGAGATACGGATCTCCGGACAGGGAGTTACGTGCGCGGAAAGACGGTTACCTAGATGCTGATGTTGATGACAGGTTGACGCGGCGAGGCACGGCGGCGGCTTGCTGCTCGTCGGCGGCGGAGCTGCTGGGGCTGTTCAGGGAGGATGTCAGCATCGTGGCTCGGCGGTGGAGGCTCGGGGTCCTTCAGCGTGTCGCCGGAGGGGAGAAGTGGAGGTGGTTGTGGCGGAGATCGTGGTGGTGGTGGTCGAGAGGAGGGATGCCGGTGATGGTGGTGGATGGGAGGGTTTAAATAGGGGCAGACGGTGGAGGTTACAGGGAGATGGAGTGGCGCGGGAAGGCGGATCGGCTGCGGGATGAACGGCCGGAGGGGAAATGGCGGGGAGCCGAGGCATCGCCGGCGGGAAAACGGTCGGGGCGGTCGGGGTTACGGTTTCGGTTTCGGTTACTGTAGATAGGATTAATAGGCCGGGTTTCGGGTATGGGTTAGCAGGTCGGGTCTGGATCCGACCCGCTACGGTTGGTTCAAGATTTGGGTTCGGTTTATTTAGGGTTCGGTTCTGGATGCTTGGTTCGGTTCGGTTTAATAAACCGGTTGGGTTCAGCTCGATTTATTTTGGTTCATTTAGAAACTTAGTTTTTAGGCCTTTAAAAATAGTTCTGGGGCCCAATAAATTCTAGAAAAATTACTCTATGTCTAAGATTTTATTTTACACCCAAAAATATTATTTTTATATTATTTTAATATTTGATAAAATCTCAAAATTAATTTAATTCTAGAAAATATTTATTTTAATTAGTAAAAAACCACAGAAAATTCCTGAAAATTCATTTTAAATTTTTGAAAAATTTGGGTGTTTACAGGCACACTTTCAGCACACCACTGAGTATTATAATTTACCAGAAAAATACTATATACTTAATTAATCTATGTTATGTACTCTTACATCTGGATAACCTGAATAGTCTGCAGGGCATGTGGCTGTATAGAATATTAACTGCATTTGTTAGTAACCATGATTGTGATAACCCTAGTTAGTTAATGATAGTAAGCCGTAGGTTATGATTGGCCGTGATTGCATATTTTCTAGTCTTGTCTTGTTTTGGATCCTCCAGCTACTAATCCTGAACTATAACCGTTACTAATTCCATAACTGCTTAAACTGCTTAAATTCCTATTGCATTTATTTATATTTTCTGATGCTATTGAATGTTTGCATGCTGGTTTTAGTTCATAAGTTGGCTCCCTTGTGGTACTTTGCTATTTTGGGGTCTGACCCCACTGGTTTTGTATAGCCAGATTTTGGAGCAACACCGTAGGATCTTCCGTACATCCCGCCTCCAGATGGTGAACACGAGGAACACCCGAGGACTTGTGTGGGTTTCTTCTTCATCACCCACCTGATCTTGTACTTATACTTTTGAGAAGTTTAGCCCCCGAGCACGTGTTTAGCTCATATTTTGGTATTTGACATTCTAGCATGCAGGCCTACATGTAAAGCATATTCTAGACTATTGCTAGAGTTGATCATGTAAGATTACACTATGCTAGTTCTTCATTTTGGCAACTAGCTTCATGATCATCTATATATGTATAGTTTGGGATGCCTTACTATTATATGTTTGGTGATTATTAACCCCCCTGATTTTTCAAGAATTTTTAGTTTAGATTTTCATAATTTTCTGTAATTTTTCTGTAATTAAAACAAAGGTATTTATAATTAAATAATTTTTAAATAATGTTAATTAATATTAAAATATTATGAAAATATTATTTTATGGTGTAAAATGAAAAACTAGACATATGGTAATTTTTCGGAAATTTATTGGACTCCGGAAGCATTTTAAAGCCCTAAAATCTAAGTTTAAATAAACCGAATTAAACCCTAGAAATAAACCCGGTTCAATTGAACCAAACCAACCGAAACCAATCCAGACCCAGTTCAACTGAACCGAACCCAATCTTAGCGGGTCGGGTCGGATCTAAAACCCGACCCGAAACCCGCCTACCCGAACCCGCACTTAAACAATAGCGGATCGGGTCGGATCCGAATCAAACCTGACCCGGACCCGAAACCCTCACCGAAACCCTAATCCGAATATTGTTCCGACCTCGCGGCGGCTATCCCTGTCACGCCCCAGTCCCAATATACCGAGGGACTGGACACGTGGCAATGGCCAGCAGCACGCACCGATGGACAAACCCAATTTAATGGATCCATCGGGGCATACTTAAGCTGTATTACAATAGTCAGGGTTTACTAATCTCATCCACAGAATAAAGATAGCAACATCAGCAAAAGAAATATTAAACAACAACCAGTCAAAGTAAATAAAATCGGGGAACAACCCGATATTAAGTCTGTTACAATGTTCTCATAAACAGGAAATAAAGAGTTTAATTAAACAGGAAAGAAAGTCTATTTGCCATAAAGACTGAGCATGGCGAAGCAATTGTTCAGGAGAAGTCCTCAACGATCACCTCATCCTCAGGTTCAGGTACTGCTCCAAGTAGTGCTCCTGTTCCGTATACCTCAGGGTAGATCTCGTCTGCTAAATCTGGGGACATAATCCATTCCAGGTCCTCAGGGGACATAGCAAGGTACAGAAAACACAAGCCAAAATAATGCAGTGCAGAAATAAAGGAACAATAGGGTAAGTAATTAAACCAGCTAAGTGACAATGCAAGTGAGAGTTATTAGTCATACTCAGGCTGAGACTACTACAGGATCAGTGTCAAGAAACCATAGCAGTATTTTCTCGAAGGGCCAGAACTGGTGCCAACGCTCTGTGTCAGAGACTAGGACACATCCAGATTACAATATATATAATATATTCAGCCTTGATATGGTAATACTCTCCCCACCCAATGTAATCTCACATCACAATTCTCAATGTTCATGTTACGCAAGATTAAACTAATGCAATCAATCAGGATAAAATCTAAGCTTGTAAATTGTATAAGTCATAAACCTGTATCCTATACAGAATCACCTTGAATATTCAGGAGGATTCTGTCTCATGATCTGTGTCAAGTGTCCTGGGTATAATGTACTTGATATGGCAAGTACAGGAATATAAATGTCACGATATCCATCTCTAGGTGACGTTACACAACCCCGCGTACGGTGTTGGCACCCGACTATTAATCGGAAGCTAAGTAAGTCACACGGCCCTAGGGTTGAGCAAGTACAACAGTCACAAAAAATAAATCAAGAGAACAAAATGAATCAATAAGCTGCAATTTATGGCAAGGTACACTTGCCTGGGTTTTCGGCTCCAAGTGTAGCTCTGGCTTCAGCAGAAATTGTAGGCAGTACTCCGGTTGTTGAAACAAACATCACCATCAGATCCAGAAAATATCAATCAGCTATAAATGCCTGTCCTTGAGTCCAATTTGGAGACAAGGGCAAAAATGACATTTTCGGGTCAAAGTGGGGTCCACATGTGGCCCACTTTGCACCAAAAAATGCGTCAGGGTCAAAGGTCTCCAAATCAGTCCAACTTAGTGTCAACAGGTCAGGAACGATGATACGAACCCAACGGAACTTCCAGAATTGGATTCCGATGAGCCGTTCTCAAAATCGCCCGTCGAGTGGAGCCTGTGGGGCCCACAACACGCGATTTTATCAATGTTCTCAGAATCGAACCAAACTTGGCTCACAGTACCAGCGTATTGCTTTGAGTCCGATGGCGTAAGTTTCGTCTCGATCCGACGTGTGCACACTAAGTTACAGCGAGAACCAAAAAGGTCGGATACGGGGCGTTATCCGCGGATACGTACTGATTCCGGTGTGCACGCACATCCGAATCAGCTTCTGCGAAATCTCGCACGTCCGTTTCAACGACACGCACGTATCTGCGAAGACCGCACACGACCAAGTCGTCCCATTTGGCGGGACGTACTCGGTTCCGGGGTGAAATAGGACGTTGGTTTTCCTGTTTTTGGATCGCGGTTCACGATCACCACAGGACGCGATGCACCGAGCAGGTTACACGGACACCGAGGGGGTTATGCAGGCTACGCAATACAACTGACGGAATCGAAAACAGAGCTACGAGTAGGAAGATACAAGTACCAGAACATGGCTTGAAAAATAGCGTATCCTTCGTGTCCTGACTCGTGTCCGACACGTGTCGGGGTACTGTGTCCGTGTCTGCCCTAGGGTTTAGAGCTAGGGGATGCTGCCGGAGCTTCGTCGGAGGGCTCACTTTGGCTGGGTCGGGCTGAGCGGAGGCTGAGCAACTCTGGCTCGGGGGTGGCGGCAGGAGCGGAGGGTAGCGGCGCTCGGCTTGGGTGGCTGCTGCTGGGCTCAGGGCGAGCGCTGGAGAGTGGAGATGGCCGGCGTCGGTCGGTGCAGGGTTCTGCGGAGGACGGAGGCTGGGCTCTCGACGGAGGAGAGGGAGGCCAGGGGAGGAAGAGGGGTGAGGTGCTGGACTTGGGCGATAGCGGGGCTGGGCTCTCAGCGGCCGACTGAGTCTGGTCCGGTGCTCGGCAGCTGCGGGAGGACTCGGCCACGGCGCTGGAGAGGATGGCTGGAGGGCTGGGCTGGCGGTGAGGTCCGGTCGAGCAGCGGTGAGGGGACGCCGGAGAAGTTGGCCGGAGGAGATGGAAGAGGGGAGGAATCGGGCTGGAGAGAGGGTTTTATAGGGTGACCAGGGGAGAGGGAGAGGCGGCCGGTGAGGGGGAGAGGAGGCGGCGACCGTTGCGCAGCGGTGGAGGCCAAACGGCGGCGGCGGACGTTTCCGACGGTGGGAGGCGAGAAGTCGGGCGGAGGCGTTAGGGAGAGATGAAGTCGCGGGTCGGGTGAGGGTTCGCGGGTCGGGTCTAACCCGGATCCGACCCGATCCAAAACCAATTAAATACGGGTCGGGTCGGGTTTCGAGTCGCGGGTTTGACCCGGATCTGACCCGATAGGTTTAAGTTGGGTTCGGTTCACAGTGGGTTTGGTTCGGTTAAATCCGGTTTAATTAGGGTTTAAATTGGTTTAATATTTTAATTAGTTTTTAAGGCTTTTAAAATCCATTCGGGGTCTAATCAATTCCCAAAAAATTATCCTATGTCTAGTTTTTTATTTTACACCATAAAATATTATTTTCATAATATTTTAATATTATTTATTATCATTTAAAAATCTTTTAATAATTAAAACACCTGAATTTAATTACAGAAAATTGTGAAAAATCTAAATTTAAAAATTCTTGAAAATCAGGGGGATTACAATCTACCCCCCTTAAGAGGATTGCGTCCTCGCAATCAAAGAATAACCGGTCAACAGAGATGATACGGTTGCAAACATTGTTCAAGCACATCAAAAATCAAGGAGAATCAAGGTTAAGAGTAACACCTAGGAAAAATTATTTCCCTAAGTATTAAAAGTTATGAAATTTTCCCAAATGTGGGAAATCTAGAGAATTACAGTTTTAGAAAACCAGGTTATCTTTCAAAAACATATCAGTTTATCATTTATAAAACATTCTAAGTTATTGGCAAGTTCAAAATTATCAGGTTAAGTCTAGGTTATTAATTAATAGCAAGTTTAAAATTATTAGGTTAAGTCTGAGGTCACGAACCAGCAGGCACGAACTACAGAAATGCTAGAAATAGAACTACAAAAACTTACTCGCATTAGCTACTCTATGATTCTGCGCGTCTTCCACAGTCATCGCGAAAACTTGGCCGCGTCCTTGAGGTGGTGCCCTCTGTTGTTGCTGGACTTGCTGGTAGGGTGCTGCTTGAAGTGCCAAGGGTAGCCTTAGTTGATGTCCTCCTGGTGCTGGTAGAGCTTGTTGGTTTTCCCTTGGTGCTTCTCTACGCTCAGGACAGTCCCTCACTGCATGCTATCTGGATCCGCAACCTAAGCACAGTCCTAACCTGCGTCGGCATTCCCTGGCGAGATGGCCTGCTTTGCCACAGTAGTGACAAATAGAGAGGACTATTACTTGTGGGATAGCTGCTTTCTGCTGTTGGTGTAGGTGAGGTCTCTTTGTAGCTTCTTCTTGTGGTGCTCTAGCTGTTGCTGATGGGGAAGGCCGCTTCAGACTGGTCTCTCTCCTGGTGACGCGCTCCATGCGACGGGCTGCAGCAAGGACGTCCGAGTACGAAGTTGGTGCGACGGATCCAATCAGTTTCAGTAGCTCGATGTTGAGTCCGTCGAAAAACTTCTCGGCCTTCTCTTCTTCTGTAGGGATCAATGTTGGGGCGAAGCGACTTAGACGAATAAACTCGGCGTTGTACTCTTCCACCGTCATAGCTTCCTGAGTGAGGCGATTGAACTTGTTCCGCAGTTCTGATCGAGCGATAGCCGGAATGTACATCTCCTGAAAGAGTCTGGAGAACTCTTCCCAAGTGACCCGGTCTGGTCCGAGCCTGGTCTCCTCGGATAGCCACCAGTGATGAGCATTGTCCGTCAATTGCATTCTGACAGCAGTCATCCAACGTTCCTGGGGAAGCTCAGCTGCTTCTAATTGATGCCGAATGTTGGTGAGCCATTCATGAACTTCTGTTGGTCCCTCCTTGCCAGAAAAGGTACGGGGCTTCAGCTGGCGGAAATCGGTGATAGAGCCCGTCATTGGTCGTCGAGCTGGTAGGTTGACCTGCTCTAGTGCATTTACTATACTGTTTCTCAAATACTCAGCCTCGCGACGTTGGGCTTCATTTTGGACTTGTTGCTGGGCTTGCATCATTGCGTAGATCATTTGGAATATTTGTTGCCCGTCTATAGGCTGCCCTTGAGGGAATATAGGCATCGGTGGAACGAACTGCGGAGGCGACGGAATGTCATCACGCCGAAATCTAAAAGCTTGCTGATCTGCTTGGCTGCTTCGGTGGGTAGAGGGATCTCCACTCAATAGCGTCACTTCATCTTCTCCGTAGGTGGCTACATCACCTATTGGTGTTCTTGCTGGAGTTCCATCGTTTTCTCGTGAATCCATTACTCTGCATCAAAATAAACTATAAGAGGCGCACATGAATCAAGGCAAGATGCAAGTCAAAAATTAGTTCGAATACGATATAGATATCAAAACGATTCAAGCAAGTGGATGAGATCCTAAAAAATTTATCCTATTCTTATTGCAGGTCTGTTCGGTCCCTAAGTTGAAACCAAACAATTTAGTCGTTGACCTGCATGGGCCACCACAAAAACCATGTCACGCTCCAATCCCAATATACTGAGGGACTGGACACGTGGCAATGGCCAGCAGCACGCACCGATGGACAAACCCAATTTAATGGATCCATCGGGGCATACTTAAGCTGTATTACAATAGTCAGGGTTTACTAATCTTATCCACAGAATAAAGATAGCAACATCAGCAAAAGAAATATTAAACAACAACCAGTCAAAGTAAATAAAATTAGGGAACAACCCGATATTAAGTCTGTTACAATGTTCTCATAAACAGGAAATAAAGAGTTTAATTAAACAGGAAAGAAAGTCTATTTGACATAAAGACTGAGCATGGCGAAGCAATTGTTCAGGAGAAGTCCTCAGCGTTCACCTCGTCCTCAGGTTCAGGTACTGCTCCAAGTAGTGCTCATGTTCCGTACACCTCAGGATAGATCTCGTCTGCTAAATCTGGGGACATAATCCATTCCAGGTCCTCAGGGGACATAGCAAGGTACAGAAAACACAAGCCAAAATAATGCAGTGCAAAAATAAAGGAACAAAAGGGTAAGTAATTAAACCAGCTAAGTGACAATGCAAGTGAGAGTTATTAGTCATACTCAGGCTGAGACTACTACAGGATCAGTGTCAAGAAACCATAGCAGTATTTTCTCGAAGGGCCAGAACTGGTGCCAAAGCTCTGTGTCAGAGACTAGGACACATCCAGATTACAATATATATAATATATTCAGCCTTGATATGGTAATACTCTCCCCACCCAATGTAATCTCATATCACAATTCTCAATGTTCATGTTACGCAAGATTAAACTAATGCAATCAATCAGGATAAAATCTAAGCTTGTAAATTGTATAAGTCATAAACTTGTATCCTATATAGAATCACCTTGAATATTCAGGAGGATTCTGTCTCATGATCTGTGTCAAGTGTCCTGAGTATAATGTACTTGATATGGCAAGTACAGGAATATAAATGTCACGATATCCATCTCTAGGTGACGTTACACAACCCCGCGTACGGTGTTGGCACCCGACTATTAATCGGAAGCTAAGTAAGTCACACGGCCCTAGGGTTGAGCAAGTACAACAGTCACAGAAAATAAATCAAGAGAACAAAATGAATCAATAAGCTGCAATTTATGGCAAGGTACACTTGCCTGGGTTTTCGGCTCCAAGTGTAGCTCTGGCTTCAGCAGGAATTGCAGGCAGTACTCCGGTTGCTGAAATAAATATCACCATCAGATCCAGAAAATATCAATCAGCTAGAAATGCCTATCCTTGAGTCCAATTTGGAAACAAGGACAAAAATGACATTTTCGGGTCAAAGTGGGGTCCACATGTGGCCCACTTTGCACCGAAAAATGTGTCAGGTTCAAAGGTCTCCAAATCAGTCCAACTTAGTGTCAACAGGTCAGGAACGATGATACGAACCCAACGGAACTTCCAAAATTGGATTCCGATGAGCCGTTCTCAAAATCGCCCGTCGAGTGGAGCCTATGGGGCCCACGACACGCGATTTTGTCAACGTTCTCAGAATCGAACCAAACTTGGCTCACAGGACCAGCATATTGCTACGAGTTCGATGGCGCAAGTTTCGTCTCGATCCGACGTGTGCATACTAAGTTACAGCGAGAACCAGAAAGGTCGAATACGGGGCGTTGTCCGCGGATACGCACTGATTCCGGTGTGCACACACATTCGAATCAGCTTCTGCGAAATCCCGCACATCCGTATCAACGACGCGCACGTATCTGCAAAGACCGCACGCAACCAAGTCATCCTGTTTGGCGGGGCGTACTCAGTTCCGGGGTAAAACAGGATGTTGGTTTTCCTGTTTTTGGATCGCGGTTCACGATCACCACAGGACGCGATGCACCGAGCGGGTTGCACGGGCACCGAGGGGGTCATGCAAGCTACGCAATACAACTGACGGAATCGAAAACAGAGCTACGAGTAGGAAGATACAAGTACCAGAACAGGGCTTGAAAAACAGCGTATCCTTCGTGTCCTGACTCGTGTCCGACACGTGTCGGGGTACTATGTCCGTGTCTGCCCTAGGGTTTAGAGCTAGGGGATGCTGCCGGAGCTTCGCCGGAGGGCTCACCGTGGTTGGGTCGGGCTGAGCGGAGGCTGAGCAACTCCGGCTCGGGGGTGGCGGCAGGAGCGGAGGGCAGCGGCGCTCGGCTTGGGTGGCTGCTGCTGGGCTCGGGGCCAGCGCTGGAGAGTGGAGATGGCCGGCGTCGGTCGGTGCAGGGTTCTGCGGAGGACGGAGGCTGGGCTCTCGACGGAGGAGAGGGAGGCCAGGGGTGGAAGAGGGGTGAGGTGCTGGACTTGGGCGATCGCGGGGCTGGGCTCTCAGCGGCCGACTGAGTCTGGTCCGGTGCTCGGCAGCTGCGGGAGGACTCGGCCACGGCGCTGGAGAGGATGGCCGGAGGGCTGGGCTGGCGGCGAGGTCCGGTCGAGCAGCGGTGAGGGGACGCCGGAGAAGTTGGCCGGAGGAGATGGAAGAGGGGAGGAATCGGGCTGGAGAGAGGGTTTTATAGGGTGACCAGGGGAGAGGGAGAGGCGGCCGGTGAGGGGGAGAGGAGGCGGCGACCGTTGCGTAGCGGCGGAGGCCAAGCGGCGGCGGCGGACGTTTCCGGCGGCGGGAGGCGAGAAGTCGGGCGGAGGCGTTTGGGAGAGATGAAGTCGCGGGTCGGGTGAGGGTTCGGGGGTCGGGTCTAACCCGGATCCGACCCGATCCAAAACCAATTAAATATGGGTCGGATCGGGTTTCGGGTCGCGGGTTTGACCCGGATCCGTCCCGATAGGTTTAAGTTGGGTTCGGTTCACAGTGGGTTTGGTTCGGTTAAACCCGATTTAATTAGGGTTTAAATTGGTTTAATATTTTAATTAGTTGTTAAGGCTTTTAAAATCCATCCGGGGTCCAATCAATTTCCAGAAAATTATCCTATGTCTAGTTTTTCATTTTACACCATAAAATATTATTTTTATAATATTTTAATATTATTTATTATCATTTAAAAATCCTTTAATAATTAAAATACCTGAATTTAATTACAGAAAATTCCCAGAAAATTCCAGAAAATTATGAAAAATCCAAATTTAAAAATTCTTGAAAATCAGGGGATTACAATCCCTATTTAATCCCCTCAACCACCGCAGCGGCCGCTCCGACCACCGCCGGAACCCTAGCTCCGCCTTCCCCCTCTCCCCGCCGTGTCCGACGCCCTAGCGACCCTCTCCTCCTTCTGCGCTCCTCTCCCACCAGCACCACCACCTATCTCACCTTTCCCTCTCCACCGCCCTCACCTCGAACCCTCAGCGCCGCTGCCTGAGTCTCCGGCCACCACCTTCCCTCCTCTTCCTCCTTCCCCGACTCCACTTCATCCCCTCCGACGAGCCCTATCCTCACCGCCTCCTCCTCTACCCTAGCTCAGCCACCCCGCAGCCCCTCCAGCCCCGCGGAACCTCCCCCGACCACCGTCTCCCTCTTCCCGCTCCACCGTCGAACCCCAGCCCAGCACCACCACCATCAACCTTCTTCCCTCCTCCCTGAGCCCACGACCTCGCCACCCTGACTCGACCGGACCCCGCCGAGGACTCCGCCTCGAGATCCTCCGCCTCCGCCGAAGTCGCCCGACGAGCCAGAGCCCGCTCCGCCTCCACCCAGCCCTGCCTTAGCCATCTCCGGCGTAGATCTCCGACGAAAACCCTAAAACCTAGACTGGACACGGCAGCACAGTACCCGGACACGGTGTTCCGCTGTGTCGCATCGACTCACCGACACGAGAATTCGGTCTTCACGGAGCCCTGTTCAGGTAGCATTTTCTCTCTCCTCGTTGCTCTATTTTCTGTTCTGTCAGTTGTGACACGTAGGTTGTGTAACCCTCTCGATGCCCGTGCAACCCGCTCGGTGTGTCGCGTCCTGTGGCGATCGCGAACCACGATCAAAAACAGGAAAAATAATACCCCGTTTCACCCCGGAACTGAGTGCGTCCCGCCAAACGGGACGACTTGGTCGCGTGCGGTCTTCACCGAAACGTGCGCACTGTTGATACGGACGTGCGGGATTTCACAGAAGTTGATTTGGATGTGAGTGCACACCGAAATCGACGCGTATCCGCCGACAACGCCCCGTATCCGCATGTTCTGGAACACGTCGTAACTTTGTGTACACATGTCGGATCGAAACGAAACTTGCGCCATCGGACTCGTAGCAATATGCTGGTCCTGTGACCCAAGTTTGGTTCGATTATAAGAACGTTGACAAAGGCCCCGCGGCTCCACTTGACGGGCGATTTTGTGATCGGCTCATCGGAATCCAATTCTGGAAGTTACGTTGGATTCGTATCATCGTTCTGGACTTGTTGACACTAAGTTTGACGAATTTGGAGACCTTTGACCCTAACACATTTTTCGGTGCGAAGCGGCCCACATGTGGACCCCGCTTTGACCAGAAACTGTTATTTTTGCCCTTGTGTCCAAATTAGACTCAAGGATAGGCATTTTTAGCTATTTGATATTTTATGAATCTGATGGTGATGTTTATTTCAGCAACCGGAGGAGTACCTGCAAATTCTACTGAGATCAGAGCTACAGTTGGAGTCAGAAACCCAAGCAAGTGTACCTTGCCAATATTGCAGTTCTTGTTACATATTTTCTTGTCTTATTTATATATATATTGTTGTACATGCTTGACCTAGGACCGTGTGACTTTACTTAGCGTCCGATTAATAGTCGGGTGCCAACACCGTACGCGGAGTTGTGTAACGTCACATAGACATGGATACCGAGACCCTATACTTCTCGTACTTGTCTTATCAAGTACATCATAACCCAGGACACTTGACACTATTCATGAGACAGAATCTTCCTGAGATATTCATGGTGATTCTGTATAGGATATAGGTTACATGACATAGACATTGTATTCATAGACATTATATGACTTGTTGTATTAGATATGATCGTGCATGACATGGACATGAGGTATCGTGGACATGAGACGTGTGATTACATGGGGTGGGGAAAGACACACAGGCTACAGGCTGATTTCATATATATATAATACATAGTAAACTACATAGTAAAATACATAGTAACACTGCTACCGGCTCCCAGACACAGAGCTTGTAGTGGTCTCAGCCTGAGTTTTAGTGATGCTCTCAACTTGCATTTCACATAGATGGTTACATATTTACCCTGTTTATTTCATTTATTATTTTACTGCATTTATGTTGGCTTGAGTTATTTTGTACCTTGTTATATCCCCTGAGGACCTGGATCCGGATTATGTCCCCAAGATTAGCTGACGAGATCTATCCCGAGGTATACGCGACCGGAGCATTAGCATTAGCAGAAGCAGGTGCCTACACTGGAGCAGAACCAGGATTTGAGGACGAGATCGTGCCAGAGGACTTCTCCTGAGTATTGGCTTGAGATACTCATTTATTTCTGTTTCTAGTACTTTATTTCCAGTCTATTGCACTGATGTATCAGACTTGTTCTCGGATTGTTCTCCGAGACACTTTTATTTAGATTTGTTAGTTTATATTTATTTGTATTTATTCTGGCATTTGATCTGTGATTATCTGTTGTGGATGAGATTAGAATAGACTGTGACTTGTATCATTGGATCCTTATTGTTGTATTACAGCTTAAGTACGTCCTGATGGATCCATTAAATTGGGTTTGTCCATCAGTGTGTGCTGCTGGCCATTGCCACGTGTCTAGTCCCTCGGTATTTTGGGACTGGGGCGTGACATAGTTTTTGTGGTGGCCCATGTAGGTCAACGACTAAATTGCTTCGGTTTTAACTTAGGGACCGAGCAAGCCTGTAATAAGAATAGGATAAGTTTTAGGATCTCATCCACTTGCTTGGATCATTCTTGACATCTATATCGGATTCAAATTTATTTGACTTGTATCCTGCCTTGATTCCTGTGCGCCTCTTATTGTTTATTTTGGATGCAGAGTTATGGATCCACGAGCAAACGACGAGACTCCTGCAATATTATCACGAGATGCTGTGGTAACCAACGAAGATGAAATAATACTAGTGGATGAAGGTCAATCAGCTCAACAACGCAGTCAAGCAAATCAGCATTCCTCGGGAATCCAACAAGATGACATCCCACCTCCGCCACAGTTTACTCCACCAATGCCCGTATTTCCACAAGGGCAGGCCATGAACGGACATCAGATGTTTCAAATAATTTATGCAATAATGCAAGCTCAACAAGAGGCTTTGAGTCGCAGCCTAGTAACCGCACTAGAGCAGGCAAATTTACCAGCACGACGGCCAACGACGGGCTCTATTTCTGATTTTTGTCAGCTGAAGCCCCGTACCTTCTCAGATAAAAAGGAGCCCACAGAAGTTTATGAGTGGCTCACCAACACACAACATCAATTAGAAGCAGCTGAGCTTCCAAGGGAACGTTGGATGACTGCCGTCAGAATGCAGTTGACAAACAATGCACATCATTGGTGGCTATCCGAGGAGACACGGCTCGGACCAGACCGAGTCACTTGGGAAGAGTTTTCCAGACTCTTTCAGGAGATGTACATACTAGCCATCGCTCGATCAGAACTTCGCGACAAATTTAATCGCCTCACTCAAGACAGTATGACAGTAGAAGAGTACAACGCGGAATTCATTCGTCTAAGTCACTTCGCCCCAACCTTGATTCTGACAGAAGAAGAGAAGGCTGAGAAGTTCTTCGACGGACTAAACTTCGAGCTATAGAAACTAATTGGATCCGTTGCACCTACATCTTACTCGGACGTTCTTGCTGCAGCACGATGCATAGAGCGCGTCACCAGGAGAGAGACCAGTCTGAAACGGTCTTCCATATCAGCCAGAGCACCACAAGAAGAAGCCACAAAGAGACCTCACATGCACCAGCCACCCAGAGCCTCTCCGCAGATACTACCTACATGTCAATACTGTGGCAAGGTAGGCCATATTGAGAGGGACTGCAGACGTAAGTTAGAATTATGCTTGATTTGCGGAACCAATCAACACTTAGCCAAGGATTGTCCTCAGCATCGAGATGGAGCACCAATATTAAACAGACAAGCTCTACCAGCACCAGGAGGGTATCAACCAAGGCCACCCTTGGCACCACAAGCAGCACTCTTCCAGCAGGCCCAGCAGCAGCAGAGAAATCCACCATGAGGACACGGACAAGCTTATGCGATGACTTTGGAGGACGCACAGACTCTTGGAGTAGCTAATGCACGTAAGTTTTCGTAGTTATCTGTTTCTAGATTTGTTTTATCTCGTGCCTATTAGTTCGTGACCCTAGCCTTAACCTAGTAATGTTGAACTTGCTAATAACCTAGAATATTTTTATAATTGATAACCTAATATATTTTTATAAGTAATGAACTGTAGATTTCTAGATTTCCTTCATTCGGGAAATTGCATAACTTTTAATGCTTAGACAAATAATTTTTCTTTTGTATTATTCTTACACCCTCAACCTTGATTCCCCTTGATCGTGCTGTGCTTCGAACAATGTTTGCAACCGTGTCATCTCTGTTGACCGGTTATTCTTTGATTGCGAGGACGCAATCCTCTTAAGGGGGGTAGATTGTAACCCCCCTGATTTTTCAAGAATTTTTAGTTTGGATTTTCACAATTTTCTGTGATTTTTCTGTAATTAAAATAAAGGTATTTATAATTAAATGATTTTTAAATAATGTTAATTAATATTAAAATATTATGAAAATAATATTTTATGGTGTAAAATGAAAAACTAGACATAGGGTAATTTTTCGGAAATTTATTGGACTCCGAAAGCATTTTAAAGCCCTAAAAACTAAGTTTAAATAAACCGAATTAAACCCTAGAAATAAACCCGGTTCAATTGAACCAAACCAACCCAAACCAACCCAGACTCGGTTCAACTGAACCGAACCCAATCTTAGCGGGTCGGGTCGGATCTAAAACCCGACCCGAAACCCGCCTACTCGAACCCGCACTTAAACAATAGCGGATCGGGTCGGATCCGAATCGAACCCGACCCGGACCCGAAACCCTCACCGAAACCCTAATCCGAATACTGTTCCGACCCCGCGGCGGCTATCCCTATTTAATCCCCTCAACCATCGCAGCGGCCGCTCCGACCATCGCCGGAACCCTAGCTTCGCCTTCCCCCTCTCCCCGCCGTGCCCGACGCCCTAGCGACCCTCTCCTCCTCCTGCGCTCCTCTGCCACCAGCACCACCACCTATCTCCCCTTTCCCTCTCCACCGCCCTCACCTCGAACCCCTAGCGCCGCTGCCCGAGTCTCCGGCCACCACCTTCCCTCCTCTTCCTCCTTCCCCGACTCCACTTCAACCCCTCCGACGAGCCCTATCCTCACCGCCTCCTCCTCTACCCTAGCTCAGCCACCCCGCAGCCCCTCCAGCCCCGCAGAACCTCCCCCGACCACCGTCTCCCTCTTCCCGCTCCACCGTCGAACCCTAGCCCAGCACCACCACCATCATCCTTCTCCCTTCCTCCCTAAGCCCACGACCTCGCCACCCTGACTCGACCGGACCCCGCGACGACTCCGCCTCGAGATCCTCCGCCTCCGTCGAAGTCGCCCGACGAGCCAGAGCCCGCTCCGCCTCCACCCAGCCCTGCCTTAGCCAGCTCCGGCGTAGAACTCCGGCGAAAACCCTAAAACCTAGACCGGACACGGCAGCACAGTACCCGGACACGGTGTCCCGCTGTGTCGCGTCGACTCACCGATACGAGAATTCGATCTTCACGGAGCCCTGTTCAGGTAGCATTTTCTCTCTCTTTATTGCTCTGTTTTCTGTTCCGTCAGTTGTGACACGTAGGCTGTGTAACCCTCTCGATGCTCGTGCAACCCGCTCGGTGTGTCGCGTCCTGTGGCGATCGCGAACCACGATCAAAAACAGAAAAAACAATACCCCATTTTACCCCGGAACTGAGTGCGTCCCGTCAAACGGGACGACTTGGTCGCGTGCGGTCTTTACCGAAATGTGTGCGCCGTTGATACGGACGTACAAAATTTTGCAGAAGTTGATTTGGATGTGCGTGCACACCGAAATCAACGCGTATCCGCCGACAACGTCCCGTATCCGCATGTTCTGGAACACGTCGTAACTTTGTGTACAAACGTCGGATCAAAACAAAACTTGCTCCATCGGACTCGTAGCAATACGCTGGTCCTGTGACCCAAGTTTGGTTCGATTCTGAGAACGTTGACAAAGGTCCCGCGGCTCCACTTGACGGGCGATTTTGTGATCGGCTTATCGGAATCCAATTCTGGAAGTTCTGTTGGGTTCGTATCATCGTTCTGGACTTGTTGACACTAAGTTTGACGAATTTGGAGACCTTTGACCCTAACACGTTTTTCGGTGCGAAGCGGCCCACATGTGGACCCCGCTTTGACCAGAAACTGTCATTTTTGCCCTTGTGTCCAAATTGGACTCAATGATAGGCGTTTCTAGCTATTTGATATTTTATGAATCTGATGGTGATATTTATTTCAGCAACCGGAGGAGTACCTGCAAATTCTACTGAGACCAGAGCTACAGTTGGAGTCAGAACCCTAGGCAAGTGTACCTTGCCAATATTGCAGTTCTTGTACATATTTTCTTGTCTTATTTATATATATATTGTTGTACATGCTTGACCTAGGACCGTGTGACTTTACTTAGCGTCCGATTAATAGTCGGGTGCCAACACCGTACGCGGAGTTGTGTAACGTCACATAGACATGGATACCGAGACCCTATACTTCTCGTACTTGTCTTATCAAGTACATCATAACCCAGGACACTTGACACTATTCATGAGACAGAATCTTTCTGAGATATTCATGGTGATTCTGTATAGGATATAGGTTACATGACATAGACATTGTATTCATAGACATTATATGACTTGTTGCATTAGATATGATCGTGCATGACATGGACATGAGGCATCGTGGACATGAGACGTGTGATTACATGGGGTGGGGAGAGACACACAGGCTACAGGCTGATTTCATATATATATAATACATAGTAAACTACATAGTAAAATACATAGTAACACTGCTACCGGCTCCCAGACACAGAGCTTGTAGTGGTCTCAGCCTGAGTTTTAGTGATGCTCTCAACTTGTATTTCACATAGATGGTTACATATTTACCCTGTTTATTTTATTTATTATTTTACTGCATTTATGTTGGCTTGAGTTATTTTGTACCTTGCTATGTCCCCTGAGGACCTGGATCCGAATTATGTCCCCAGGATTAGCTGACGAGATCTATCCCGAGGTATACGGGACCGGAGCATTAGCATTAGCAGAAGCATGTGTCTACACTGGAGCAGAACCAGGATCTGAGGACGAGATCGTGCCAGAGGACTTCTTCTGAGTATTGGCTTGAGATACTCATTTATTTCTGTTTCTAGTACTTAATTCCAGTCTATTGCACTGATGTGTCAGACTTGTTCTCGGATTGTTCTCCGAGACACTTTTATTTAGATTTGTTAGTTTATATTTATTTGCATTTATTCTGGCATTTGATCTGTGATTATCTGTTGTGGATGAGATTAGAATAGACTGTGACTTGTATCATTGGATCCTTATTATTGTATTACAGCTTAAGTACGCCCTGATGGATCCATTAAATTGGGTTTGTCCATCAGTGTGTGCTGCTGGCCATTGCCACGTGTCTAGTCCCTCGGTAATTTGGGACTGGGGTGTGACAATTATACTTCTTGTAACTTGTTGCTTGAGATTGAGACAACTAGGACTCTTAACCTAGGAATGCCCGTTGGATTGTAGAGTAAACCCTTACATGTTTAGACAGCCGTGACCGTATCTCGGGATATAGAGTATTCTGGCGTACGTAGCTGGCTTTGTCCGCCCCCGCTCTCCAGTATTCTGGTTTTGAGACGTGACAATTAAGTTAGTACCTATCAAAGTTGATGGCAACAAGTTAAAAAGTTTGAATAGTTGATGATATCAAGTTGCAATTAGTACGGTTGAAAATTGGAATGTTGAATAAATAATCACTAAACTAATCAACTTAAGAATAAATAAAACTAGAGAATTAATTGAGCAGCCAACTATTAATCAGTCCGACCGAACTCGAGTGGCTCTTGTGGTTATCGAGAAGAGGTATAAGATCCTGGCTGGGTGGCAGAAGATCAGTGGATCGAGCCACGGGGACGTATTATTCCTTCTATTTATAAATGGTGGGAGTTGGGACACAGTGGACCTAAAGGCATACAATACAGTGTGCACAAAGTTTCGAACGTTATGCCGGGTCTCGAGCGTTTTGCTGGAAATTCAAAATAAAAATAAAAATAATCAGTCCGACATATGAATTGCAAGTGGGCTGAGCCGGGTAGGACCGGTAACCGGCCTGAGACGGCCCAAATTAAGTTTGACCGTACCAGTCAACGGCCAGGACTTGGGCCGTCCGGCTTAATTAACACCTGAATGGTCCAACCCGGTTGCAGCCCCACCAAAACCAAAAGCAAAGAAGAGCAGTAGCAGACCAGAGAGCAACCAGAAGTACTACTACACTATTGCTCGCGATGGAATGCACTCTCGAGGAAGGAAAGGCTTTCTCCGACAGCTGCTCCACTCTCCTCCTGGTTCCAAACCGAAACTCCTCTCTTTCTTCTTCTTCTTCGTCTTCTTCTCTTCTCGCCAATTTCTAGGGTTTCCTTCGATAAAGTTCCTCTCTTTTCTCGATTTGCAGCCGGCGCTATCGATCGGCAACGTCGGGCAATTAGCAATCGATCTCTTGATCTCGTCGACCAGAGCCGAAAGAGTCGGGTTCTTGGACGAGCCCTCCGTTCTCCCTTGCGTCGGGAACGATGCGTACGGACCGACGCCGAATGGCGATCTTTCTCTTCCTTTGGAAGGTTTGGTTTCTTTACGAATACTTCCTATTTTCTGTCAATTAGATTGTGCTATTCTTAATTGATATGATTTAGATCACTTTTGAGTCAAATTATTACTGTCAATGATGACCGATAACGAATAACCCGACCCAGAGTATATTAGGGTTTTGATTCCAAAAGTAACCCCCATTTTTTTTTTTAATAATTTAGGCTTTAGATATTACCCCATCCGAACCTTAAACCCGAAAATAAACGTTAAACTAATTTATATATAGTGATATCAACTTTACCACATACAACTTGTAGTAAACTAAAGTTTGAATGCTCTATTAGATTGTACATAGTTGACACTCAATAGTGTTAACTCACATATGAAAACCATCTAGAAATCATCAGAATATGATCTTTATTGATAGTTTAAATGTCTTAAATTTAAGTATAAAAAAAAAATCATATGGCTTAATCTGTAGCTACTTCTTACTTGACCTCTGAAATCCGAAAATAATCCGATTAGCACGAAAGGAATTTGGCCCAAACCTGAATGTGAATCAAAGAAGATCATGTGGTTCAGGTTCGGTTATTATGTAATTCCGACCTGAAACCAATCCATTGACAACCCTAAAAATTTATTTATACTGTTGTAAACTATATTGCAGCAAGGATAGTATATCTTGGAGGGATGTGTTTTGTGTATTCTGCAATGACACGAATACGACACAATGTTATATGGACAGAGAGACACAACGGCACAATCACATCATTGATTTGGTGTGCATGGTATATTTTGGAGTGACATGTTTAAGTTCCAAAATATATAGGACTAGGCCACGTGACAATGACCAGCTACGTATTCAAGCAATTCCAACCCAACTCAAATACGTATACGTTGTCCAAGATTGGTGAAACTATCTCGACATCATCTATATAACTCAATCTACAAAACAAAAGCATAAAGAAAGGAAAACATGAATACTAGTCTGTAGCCCAATAATCATACTTGTCCGAATATACTCGAAAGAAATAATATGAGTCTACACAAATTAGGCTATCGAGCAGATGCAAATAGCATAAATGAAATATTTACTACGAAAGTTAATACCTGCAATGTAAGGGTACTCATTAATAATCCAGCAAAAGAACTCTGTAAAATTTATTCAGCCAACCTGGAAGAAAATCATGTCCTCAGAGAGACGTAACAAAATACATAGTCACTAATGAAATAACATACTGCAATGATCATATGGTGTACCAGACTAAGTATATAAAAAAATGAGGACAATGTTCGTACACATAAGCTACATGACTAAT
Source organism: Iris macrosiphon (assembly GCA_036927795.1). Taxonomy (NCBI): domain Eukaryota; kingdom Viridiplantae; phylum Streptophyta; class Magnoliopsida; order Asparagales; family Iridaceae; genus Iris; species Iris macrosiphon. The sequence goes on from JAYESA010000002.1 coordinate 170,743,200, forward strand.
GAGATCAGCATGGTTTCTTGGGAGAATCAGGGGCCTAAACTGCATAGCATCATGGATGTCAGAGGCCAACAATAATAATAAATTCAGGGTCATCATATCCGGTTCTTCGACGGAGACGGCGGATTACAGGAGAATGTGCAAAGTAGCACATATGTCTAGTGACCGTCTTCCCCATCCAATGCTGTCATATATGTCGTGTATACTGACATGTCCAACTCATACTCCTAGGTCACATGATTCTAGAATCTAATATGCTATGCCAACACGCGTCTCGATTGCATCAGTGATCAACCAACATAAGAGTTTGCGTCATGAGATGAATATTTCATTATCGTGTCATGTATGTGTCATGGTCATATAAGATATTGGGACCTCTCAAATATGAATCGTCTTCTGAATGCTAGGCCAACGCGAAATCGATTAACGTTGAGTGCACCCAAGTTATCCTTGGACGCACAGATAATATGTTAAATAAGAAAGAAAAATAATACAAGTACATTATACAAGAAATTGAATCAAGAGTTATAATGTATACTTATTTGGAAGTTGAGCGGCGATCTGATGAAGATTCGAACACGAACACATCTAAGAAGGAGTGGGACCAGAACAAACGTCTCCGAATGTTGCCACAAACATCACCAACATGTCTGAAATATGTGAGATAATCAGAAAAGTCTACCCATAAGTCCAATATGGACACATAGTCAAAAGTTGACGTTTCGGGACCAAACAAGATCCGTAGGTGGGTCCGTGTTGCACCCAAAAATGTGCCAGAGTGACAGTGTCCAAAATTACAAATTATAGGTCATTCTTGGGTATAACGATGCCACAAATCCAACGGTGAAGTCAGAATTGGAATATGATGGACGGTTTGTCGGAACGTAGTCCATTCCAAGAGTTTTAAATACGAAAAGTCAGTTTTGTGCGTCCAACTTTAGGCTTGAATTTGACTTGCCAAATGACGAAATTATTTTGTGAAAAGTTATGGAGAATGCGAGGGTCATACCAGCAATAGGTAGGAAGAGACGGTTCGGCGACTGGAGCTGCGATGACGAAGATACAAGGCCGCAAAGTCGACGTATTGAAACTGTTAAAATTAACATAGTTATAAGTGTGCAACTTGGCAGTCGATTTTGGTCAAGCAAATGATAGAATTTGCGCGTGAAAATTTGTATGGTTATAGGACTACATACCAGAATTGATAAGGAGGTTTCATATATGCTATCCAACGGTTGGATTGGGCGGATTCGATGTGCAAAGTCACTGTCCAGAACAATCAATTCAGACTAAAAAATAATGCTTTTCGTGTCACGTCCCAATCTCCCGCAAGCTCGATAGTCCCCGCTGAACGTGAATCACCACGTTTACAGCTCTCCCGCAGGACAATCGTTCTCATCGGGACGTGATGCCGTACGAGCCTGGAGTTGCGCTCGTACAAGGCGATGTTGTCAAACACCAAAGTTATCATCGAAACGACCAAGTTGCAGCGGAAGTCAAGTATTGTGTACCAAGCACACATCAGAGTAATACGCAACGAAGCTCTCGATAGGGTCCAAATGAAATGCCCCGAAGGCAATGTTACGAAGGCGATGCCACGAAGGCGATGAAATACTCTTGCTCTTTTCTCTAGCCCACAAAGGTACTTACAGTTCATACATCATGTCTCGTATATCCAAGCAGCGCCACTACGCCTGCGTACCTGAAATATTGCCCACAAACGTGGGTCAGTACACAACCGTACTGGTGAGCGGGGTAACCCACTCGTCTAAGCCGACACTAAGTAAAATAGTGAATGCAAACAGTTATATGGTGATCTTTCTAGTTGAATCCTAGATTCATTTCATGGCATATGGATGACATGTTAAGGAAAGCTGTAAAGTAGTTTAAGCATGCAAGCATTCAACTCAAACCAAACGACAAGCAAATATAACCAACTCGAAGGATTCTAGCATGCAAACCATAATGCTCAAACCCAAGCAACGCGACTATCGTATCGAACCATCAACCAAGCCTCAATATCCATCCTCAACCAAAACTTACAATCCAAATCTCAAAGTGCACACTCTTGCCGAGGCAAGGTGGCCGCGCCTACACGAAGCACAAACCAACCAAAGTAAAGCAAACCAACTCTTATCTATATGAAGTCACTGGCCAAGCCATAAAGGATGTTGATCGGACTGATCAAATGCGGTTCTACTCGAAACAACGCTAAGTAGCTAACCCACATGGATCGCATCCAACCGCCGGTACCGCGCCCAAGGCACGTTACCAAATTGTCTCCTCCATGTCCGAACGGTCCCGGTGCCCCGGAGCCTTCCCGTTCGAGGAGACCAAACCCCGTGCAACACAGGTTGTCCGTGACATGCAGACACCAAGTAGGTATGACGAGAGGATCGAATATTCTCGCCCCACCAAGCGATCATAGACTCGTTCAACCAATAATCCAACCAAAACATCCATAACCATTCTTCCAACATATTGCCCAAGGCACCATTCACAAGTTATTCCCATAGGCACAATACCTCTTCTCAGCACAGTGTTTCAAATGGTGCAACACCCTTCTCAAACTATCCCATGGCACAATGTCCCAAAAGAGGAACAATGTCCGCGCCGATGCAGTTGTTCGGTTTCTAACCACAACTGCTCGCTTTGCAAGACAAAGCGACCAAGTGATACTCGTACACGGATGCACGCTCGCTCGTCCGAATTTTCGATATTCCCAATACATATTCGATGTATCATTCCAACTGTCCAAGCATAATCCCAATTATCCAACCAACTGCCTCAATTGTATAATCCAACTCTAGCTCCAACTATCCAACGCGTAAATCATTTTAAGCCACAATCCTATCCAAGCAAACAACGTACACTCTATGCACGCCTCAGTGTAGTGATTCCCAAGTTTCAGCCAAAGTGTTCAAGCCTTTACGTGTTTTCCATATTATTAGGCATGAAGGAGTAGAGGAGAAGGGAAATAGCCCACTCACAATGTTTGATCCCGTTAAGCATCCTGTCCTGCCGATACGGCCAATCCCTTGAACCCGTGGTCCGATGCAAAGCGCGATCTACTCAGCTGGTATGACCGTGCGAGCAGGTCGTGCTTTCCAAATCATCCGACCGATCGGACTAAGGAAGACGGTATTATCGCTCCCATCCAGCTATCTCAGTACTGTTCTGAACGAACACCTGATTCCCATCGAACTCCACTAGCCATTTGCACATGAAACCAACTCAATCAATACTCCTTCCCAAAATCCAACAAATCAAATGTAACCAGCATTTGTTTCATTCAATCCGATTCAGCGTAACGCACCGTGTGGTTGCGGGCGTTACATAATATACCACTTAGAAATCAGGTTCGTCTACGAACCGTGCTGGTACTCATTCCTATCACATGCCGCTTGTCCAATTCATAACTCTGTTCTATGCAACTCTCATACTCACGATTTTGACTCAGCATCTCGCTCTGCTGAACGCTCGTACAAATTCTCGAATTCCCACATCCTCCTTGCAGCTCAATACGAATTCCTCGTATCGCTTAGTTTTGGATCGTACACATATTTTAGGCGTCCCTGAATTACATGCATTTCAGCCGAGCTTCGCGATAGCAAATTTGAACAAGTTGCAAGGGTATCTTTATGTCCGAGGCATCTATTTGCTTTACTTCCAATCGAACCAATCATGATTTCCATTCCAACATGTTCGCTTGAGCATTCTCAAATATGATGATTTTCCATTGACTAAATCAGTTCGTATTCCAACTCAATTCATCCAACTATTTCTGAATCCGCACTAGCAACATCTCCAAATATATCTCATGCATCGAACGATCAACTCTACTGATACTACCCCAGCTAGGCGACTTACCCAAATATCAACTTTGCTTAGATCATTTCAGTCCAACACCTTTTCCTCAATCTCAATACCTCACTGGGTGAACATCTATATTGAGGTTCGTGTGATCCACGAAGATTTCGTCGCCACGCCAAAGTGATAGTGTCGCCACGATTTCAACGTGGACACACTCGCCACAATTCCTAGGTTGCGCATGGAATAGTTCTTCGCGCTGCTTCCACTGCCTCGAAGCATAGAATATCACCTTTGCCTTCTGAACGAGCACGCTTCCCAGACTAAGTTCCGATGCATCTTGTAAATCTGAGCCAAATCTGTCCCTTCCAGTATTCGCAAGGATTTGATCTGAACGAGCCGCTGCTTTAACTTCACGAGCTAGTTTCACAGTCGTCAATTCATATGAATGTTATTCCCTTCCAGGACACGATGAGTCAGAGGCGATGCCATCTACAAAAATCTGCGACTCTGAATCTCATCAGTTGACTTAGGCCAATCCCACCATCGCTTCGGTCTTCTGGCTGCTTCTTCAGCTGAAGGCTATCCCAAGGGTCTCTCAAATCCAGTCAATAAGCCAAATCTCCAACACACACTACTCACATCTGCCCTCGACGCATTCCCAAATACGCCGCCGCAATGGTCGTTCTATGGGTCTACCATATTCCATCTCTGATCTGGCGGGCAAGTCGCTAGGTCAGCTGTCCCGAAGCTACGCTCGATAATTGTAATCATCACGATGGACAGTTACTATGAACCATGCTATATCTCATCTGCAAATCCGAATCAAAATCCAACCATTCCATCCGAACGAACTTTCGAATCCGAGAACTTCATGCACTACCTTTGCTGATATGTCCACCAAATGCCGCTTAACCACTTAGAGTCTTGCTATCTATCCGAGTCACAGTTCGAGAACTGCGATCGTTGAAACCGTCTTCCATCAATCCGTCGTTCTGCCCTGAATCCATCAAATTTTCGAATTACATGTTCGATTCTCGCACTACCACTTGCAATGATTCTCGAAACTCAAGACTTGCTCAAATTCTTATCCGTTTGCCGCATTTCACAATGCACGTCCAACTTGCTCAAACCGCACAGTGATTTGTTCCGACGTTGCTCCCGCATTTAGCTATCTTCAAAAGTCTGTCCGCCACAATATTTGCCTTTAGTTGTTGCCACAATCCGTCCACGTCTTCCGGAGAATCCGTTTACCATTGTTGCAGCATCTTGCCCAAAATTCCACTTCCGCTAAACCTGAGTCGACTTCTCGAGCAGCAATATCCAAGAATCTTTCAAGTTTGTGTGAATCCATCGCATTGTCCCTCCAAACCAAATCGTGTTTCATTGCTCAACCAACAGCTCAAATGTGTTGCTCAAAATCGTAGTCCGTGCTCGCTATCCTCCGATTTACCAATCGCTTCGCTCAAGCGTCTCCCAACTGTTCGTTTCGATCTCGTCCATCTCTTAAGCCCATCGATACTTCCATTTACACTAGTCCGTTCTCGATATGCTCAACTCAATATTCGCTTGCTTCATTTTTCATTCTTCCCAACACAGCCGATGTGCACCAACCAACTTGTATTCTCGTTACCGAGTCCGTTCAGACAATTCCCATTGATGTTCAACCAAAATATTTGAAGGCCTTGCTCAATATGTGGTATCCCATATACCACTCCGAATCAAGTCGCTACTCGCATTATGATTTCTTGCATTGATCCAAGATCCGTTCGAACCATCCCTTATGCGTGATCCTGCCTTTCCCAAATCAAGTCTGACACAAAACTCAGCCGATGCCTGAATCATTCAATTCCTTCCATCAATCTCGCTATGCAACTTATGCTATGTTCCATTCTCAATACTTCCAGCCATTCTCAAATCGTACGATACTTTCGCAACACGAGCAATCGTGCAACGATTGTCTTCCAAGTAGTCCAACCCAATACCCAACGGTTCCACACATTTGTTATACGAGCAACTCGTGCCAACTATTCTGATATTCCCGAGCCAAACTCAAACATGTCCAACCGATGCGCCACAGCCAAAATTCCAACTTCTATCCAACACAGTCGCTAGACGAGCAACTCGTGCAACGATCCATTCTCATCGAATGTTCCTACTCAAAACATGCCGCATAAACAATCTCGTCTGCCAACCAACTGATCCACTGATGCAATCAGAAACTCCCTGAACGACAAGCCAAGCGAACCCAACGACAGCTCTCAACTTGCTGCACAAATGCAACGCCACCCAACTTGCTGCACGAATGCAACAACGCCTAACGATGCTAAGCGATCTAACGAAAACCAACAAAAGCAACGCAACCAAGAACAACATGCAGCCACAACCAGCAATATATAGACTTATTGCATGAAACATCCAATGCGGCACCGAGTAGAGTCAAGAGCTAAACGAAACGCGGAAGCTATTTAGAGTTTGTGATGAAGCGAATGACCAAGTCCGAGAAAATGAACCAGGCGCTCTGATACCAATTTGTCACGTCCCAATCTCCCGCAAGCTCGATAGTCCCCGCTGAACGTGAATCACCACGTTTACAGCTCTCCCGCAGGACAATCGTTCTCATCGGGACGTGATGCCGTACGAGCCTGGAGTTGCGCTCGTACAAGGCGATGTTGTCAAACATCAAAGTTATCATCGAAACGATCAAGTTGCAACGGAAGTCAAGTATTGTGTACCAAGCACACATCAGAGTAATACGCAGCGAAGCTCTCGATAGGGTCCAAATGAAATGCCCCGAAGGCGATGCCACGAAGGCGATGAAATACTCTTGCTCTTTTCTCTAGCCCACAAAGGTACTTACAGTTCATACATCATGTCTCGTATATCCAAGCAGCGCCACTACGCCTGCGTACCTGAAATATTGCCCACAAACGTGGGTCAGTACACAACCGTACTGGTGAGCGGGGTAACCCACTCACTCGCCTAAGCCGACACTAAGTAAAATAGTGAATGCAAACAGTTATATGGTGATCTTTCTAGTTGAATCCTAGATTCATTTCATGGCATATGGATGACATGTTAAGGAAAGCTGTAAAGCAGTTTAAGCATGCAAGCATTCAACTCAAACCAAACGACAAGCAAATATAACCAATCCGAAGGATTCTAGCATGCAAACCATCATGCTCAAACCCAAGCAACGCGACTATCGTATCGAACCATCAACCAAGCCTCAATATCCATCCTCAACCAAAACTTACAATCCAAATCTCAAAGTGCACACTCTTGTCGAGGCAAGGTGGCCGCGCCTACACGAAGCACAAACCAACCAAAGTAAAGCAAACCAACTCTTATCTATATGAAGTCACTGGCCAAGCCATAAAGGACGTTGATCGGACTGATCAAATGCGGTTCTACTCGAAACAACGCTAAGTAGCTAAACCACCTGGATCGCATCCCACCGCCGGCACCGCGTCCAAGGCACGTTACCAAATTGTCTCCTCCATGGCCGAACGGTCCCGGTGCCCCGGAGCCTTCCCGTTCGAGGAGACCAAACCCCGTGCAACACAGGTTGTCCGTGACATGCAGACACCAAGTAGGTATGACGAGAGGATCGAACATTCTCGCCCCACCAAGCGATCCTAGACTCGTTCAACCAATAATCCAACCAAAACATCCATAACCATTCTTCTAACATATTGCCCAAGGCACCATTTACAAGTTATTTCCATAGACACAATGCCTCTTCTCAGCACAGTGTTTCAAATGGTGCAACACCCTTCTCAAACTATCCCATGGCACAATGCCCCGAAAGAGGAACAATGCCCGCGCCGATGCAGTTGTTCGGTTTCGAACCACAACTGCTCGCTTTGCAAGACAAAGCGACCAAGTGATACTTGTACACGGATGCACGCTCGCTCGTCCGAATTCCCGATATTCTCAATGCATATTCGATGTATCATTCCAACTGTCCAAGCATAATTCCAATTATCCAACCAACTGCCTCAATTGTATAATCCAACTCTAGCTCCAACTATCCAACGCGTAAATCATTTCAAGCCACAACCCTATCCAAGCAAACAACGTACACTCTATGCACGCCTCAGTGTAGTGATTCCCAAGTTTCAGTCCAAGTGTTCAAGCCTTTACGTGTTTTCCATATTATTAGGCATGAAGGAGTAGAGGAGAAGGGAAAGAGCCCACTCACAATATTTGATCCCGTTAAGCATCCTGTCCTGCCGATACGGCCAATCCCTTGAACCCGTGGTCCGATGCAAAGCGCGATCTACTCAACTGGTATGACCGTGCGAGCAGGTCGTGCTCTCCAAATCATCCGACCGATCGGACTAAGGAAGACGATATTATCGCTCCCATCCAGCTATCTCAGTACTGTTCTGAACGAACACCTGATTCCCATCGAACTCCACTAGCCATCTGCACATGAAACCAACTCAATCAATACTCCTTCCCAAAATCCAACAAATGAAATGTAACTAGCATTTGTTTCATTCAATCCGACTCAGCGTAACGCACCGTGTGGTTGCGGGCGTTACATTTCGTGCGCGTCACGACGGAGCTGAGGATCGATGATGATGATCCCGTTGAACGACACGACGGGGACACTCGTGATTATTTCAGGAAGGACCAACAATGATTGGCGACCAGATAGATAGCCTCGACGAGCTCCGGGAAGCACTCGACACGATGCTCCTTAGCTCGGTCAAGATCTTCCCGAGGGGCACTGCTCGGCTGAGCAGATCTCCGGTGCATCAGACACATGCGCGGAGGATGGCATGCTTGGGGTGGTCGTCGTCGGTTCTGGCAGCTAGGACACAAGGGTGCGCACGGTCGAATGTGCATACGACATTGGGAGGGCCGCAATTCTCTTGGCGGACGTCTTTGCGGGAGGATCTTCATGGTACAGCGGCGCAGTGTCGTATGCTGTTACAGCTGGGCCGCTGCTGCCACCGATGTAGTTATTACAGCTGTGCATACGCGTGGGGAGTGGGAGGAGGGCCTTCGCCGCGGGTAGGCGAGGCCTGGGGAGGAAATAAAATATTAGTTTTGATAATGATAAAAATTATAATATTCAGAATAAACTAAAGGAACAATTATAGTGATAGGAAATAAAATATTAGTTTTGATAATGATAAATAATATAATATTCAGAATAATAATACTAATAATTTTGATGAGGATAATTATGTTAATAATAGCTAAACAATACCATTGTTAATATATATGAAATAATGAAATTCTAATGCATAGGGATTTTGGAAACTCGAAATTTAAGGGACTTTACATGGAGTATGTGCCATATATGACGTGTCTGATAGGATGTATCTGATAGGATGTAACATCGAATTTGGAATGTCAGAACATTGTAATCTCCACAAAGGATGATGTTTTAATAAAACTGAGTTACTACCACAGTTATAAAAATCGGAATTAGACGGCGTTGGGCAGTCATGGGGCCTAGACGCTAGTTAGTGCCTAGGCGGAATTAGTCGGATTTAATTGGTGCCTAGGCAGAATTAGGCGCTAGGTGTCTATTGCCCATCCCACTACCATCTAGTGACTTTTACAACCTTGGTTACTAACTACACAATTCTTTAAATGTAATTTCACATGCCTCTTGATCTTGTTGTGCCTAGGTTGCAGATACACATGGTATATGGATCTGAACACGGCATATTTTAAGTTTTTGGGATATGGTCATCATGGACGCGGTTTTGGGATATGGTCATCATGGACGCGGTTATATATAAACGTGATGGCATATCTATACACATACATTAAATATTTAGATCTTAACAATATCTATATTTATACATGTTTTGGGCAGTGACTAGGTTAAAAAATTATGGAAAGGATATGCTGAAATGTTACTCATTGTATCTTGTTATGTCCTACTCTCAATCATGTTTTGGATCGTATCTTGTTATGTCCTACTCTCAATCATGTTTTGGATCCATTTGGAGCATAGATACGGGCAAATCATATCCGATACTAGTGTCATTGAAGTATTGCGCTGTGTGTGTTGGATACGGTGGTATGAACACGGCTACAGTTCTTCGGAGGAGTACCTGTGCAACCTAGGTTGTCTTAAAGTAGTTATTTATGGTCATCATCATCTATGGAGCATGAGAAAGCTTCATAAAAGAAATAACAATGTTTATATGATTGAACGTCAACCCACTATATTGACGCCAAATTCCTAGTGAAGGTATCTATGAGAATAAGCGGGACATGCCATAAAGCATAGACAACCAGTTAACCTTGATATAGTTTTTGGGAACTTGGGGAAATGCTCCTATGCTGCTTTAGCGTCAATACCATGAGAAAATTGTAAAGGTACCTACCACCACTTGGCCTAGGAGGTTTTATGGAGTAGCCATCTCTCGATAATGCCCCGTCTATAATTGACCATGGTCGACTAGAGGGTTGAAGAAACCTCAATTTTTGGTTGACCTTTCTTGAGTCATGCTCAAGATTTGCCCCCATTCTCGTTGTTTTATCCCTCCATGTGGGATTCTAGCAGGAAGGTCTTGAGTAGAATGCCCCAGGTTCTTGTATTAACCTGTCTTTTAGTGGATTTGTCTCTTTCATCTGGACTACAAGTGAAAATTTTGTATCTGTCCTTACTTTCTGAACACTCACAAGAACACCAAATATACTACCCAAAAAAACCCCATTTAGTGTGCGTCACAGATTCCCGATGCTAGTAGATGGATTCAAAGATAATGTGGTATTTGATGTTAATTTGTACCCGAAAATTTGTTGTTTTCTTAGAATAATTGGAGCCTTAGATGGTTTCCATAATCACATCCAGCAATCTCAATCCATCATGATAGTACCCACGATCCACCGTATGCCTCCCCATCATCGAATCTCGGCTCCCTACAATTTTCCGTAGGAGAAGGCAAGAAGGCATTGATGACAATGACGAGGATCTAGGTTGTTGACTCCTCTTGGCCACATGAATTTTTTTGGACTTAGTGAAATTTTATTCGTTCAAGTTCATGCATTTGGCCAAGAGCGCATGTGCAAATTCAGTCATGCTTCCAACAGGGTTGGCCGCATGCTGACTTGAGATGAGAAGTCCAGGCCGCATAGACACTTCGTGCCGCATAGCACTCCTTCGTCTCCACCAATCAGCAGCTTTTCGGTCATGGCCAAAAGTTCGAAAATGAGATTTTGTTTCTTCCATAGAAACCTCAAATGATGCCAAAATCTAGCAAAATAAAGTTCTAAACTACTCAAAATCAAGTGCTCATCAACATAGAGTAACAAGTTTTTGAAAACATTTAGTTTTAAGAGATCAAAACCCAAGAACACTCAAGAACACAAAGAAAATTCTAAAACTTAAAACTTATATCTACACTTATCCATCCACCAAATCCAAAAATATCAAGTTCTAAATGCTTGTGGAATCATATAAGGAACATAATGGAACAAAAATATAAAGGGTTTCTCCATTTCTTGCAAGATGTACTTGCCTATGGAGGGGGAGAGGAAAACCTAAGAAAGAGAATGGAAGAGGAAAAATGAGAGGAGAGAGAGTGAAGTTGGGTAATATATGGAGGGTTTGAGGTTTGGACCATGGGTTCAACTCATAATAAAACCAAACTAAACAAATAAACCAAGAGCTAAGTGAACCAAAGAATGGGTCTAGTTCCTCTACAACATATGACTACGCTAGCAAGAAAATAATTACACTCCAAATACGTATATTGGGAATAGGGAGTGACAATTTCCTATAATTGGGTTGTTTGTCCTTAGAGAGTTGTGTACTCCAACCATGAAGCATGCTTGACTCATACTCATATCTCATGGATGGGATGACATTTCAGATGAGGTATCTAACTCAAAATCATGGTTCTCCCAATTAGTTTAGAAGGCATGTAAAAAAGAATAATTGTTAAGTTTCACTTAATATACTAGCCAAATAACAAATCCAATAAGCCCAACCTTGTGTTGTATAGATACCCCTCCAGAGGAACATTTCGGTGTTCGTATCCATATCTGACACTTGTTCACGACACTTCAACAATCATGTTAGATTCCATGTTAGACTCCAAGCAGATCCAAAAACATTTTAAAAGTGTTTTGCATGTTCATGATCGGGTCAAACATATCTAACATATGAGAAAGTAACATTTCTTTATATCAAATCTTTTCTAGAACTTTTTGTTATTTAGTTACTACAAAAATGTTCGTAAATATAGATATTATTAAGATCTAAATAATGTATAAAGTATGTACGTAGATATGTTTCCATGTATGCATATTATCGTCTCCATACCGTGCCCGTCTCCTGAATTTTCTAAAATTCCCGTATTCCAAATCCGTATCGTGTCCATATGCTAATTATTCTCCGTGTCTATGCAACCTAATGTCAATTCCACATCATCCACAATCCATTCTCATTATGGGCTTCCAACCATGCCTCATATTGTAGTAAGAACTTCATTTTGCAACGGCAACTTGTGTATTTTGTCTTTATGTTTGCAAATTGTTATCTAGTTCTTACATGTATATTGGTAGTGTTAATTAATGTTATTTCTGGGTTCTTACTGTTTGCAGCTTATGAGTCTCCATCTCATTCAATGGCTTTCATCCAACAGAGGTCTCCAGTTCTGAAGGTATCCAACTTCCCCCTCTCATGTTTAAATGTGATACCCAGGTAGATTGACACACCACGAGGGAGAAGTGAAACCCATTAAAACACCTCTGAATAGTATAATGTTTTAGACTGCCAAAGAGTAGGAATGCTCATGCGACCTGTCAGTAAAACATGAGAACTTGCAGTTGTCAAACACAGCGGAAGTCAACTGTGATGAGATTTACTCGCACCATTTTTCAGCAGATTAAAAACTAATCACTCTTTTACAGATGACTCATTCATAGGGGTGCAATTAAGCTGAGCCAAGTTGTGCTTGGCCTGTTCAAGCTCGCCTCATATAAGGCTAGAACTTGTGAAACCATGTTGGAGCTCTAGCTGAAAACTAAGTTCAAGCTCTAGCTTGACTGGGAGCTTGGTTCAAGAGTAGCTCACAAGATGCTCCAGCTTCAACTGCAGTGAATTTTATATGCAATACAGAGAAAAATCCCATTAGGCCATGGGCTGGGCTTGAATAGAATCAATACTGGCATTACAAATTTTATTTTGGGCCATGGGCTGACTGGTTTCTCTTTAATAAAGAACGCAAGTATATAAAAGTTGAGTCAAGCCAAGTCGAGATGAGTTTGTAGAGTCAAAACCAAGTCAAGTAATTTTTGAGCTTCATCAGTCGAGCTTGTTCGCAAGCTTATGAACCGAGCTTCCCATGTTCAAGCTCTGCTCATTAAGCTAATCGAGCTCATTTCCGTGTTAAAGCTCTTCCGGTTAATGAAAGGCGATTCAAACTGATACGATCTTTTATTGAAAGTCGAGTCTAGCTTGTGAGCTTCTCTGTCCATTTACAGATCTAGATGGTCACTTTGTGATATTGTAGTATCTTAGTAATTATTGGATGTCATTGTTGCAGGGAATGATGGTCGACTTTGCCAAAAATTTGGCACATTTTGTATTGTCCACTAGAAAGAGGCATGTAGTTATCCTCTCCAGCTTGGATTCTGGAAAAAAGGAAAATATTGATGAATCCAGGTAATGATCTATATAATTCTGGTCAATTGCAGGGAATTTTATTATTTGACATAAAATTCCAGTCTTTCATTGCAAATGCAGGGAGTCGTTGAATCTATTTAATTTCATATATACTTTTAGTCAAATGCAGATATACTATATTTCAAGTGCCAATGCTGATGGAAGTGATGGTAGATGTGAACAATTAGGGTGGAAAAGACTCAAAGAATATACACCTTCTGAAAGGCGATGGAAAGATCTTGAGAATCTAGCTGAAGGAAAGTCTGGTCAAGAAGATGCAGATAGTTTTGAGGATGAATTGCTTGATGATGATTATTATGCAAGCTTGCCTTTCGCCGCTTTATTCACATGTTGTAAGGTAATGCATCTTGGTGGATTTTTTTTTTTTTTTTTTTTGAGCTCCTCAAACTTCTTAGGTTTGACTTGCCTCTCTCTTTTGTGTATCTAGGCTCAAGACTTAATGTAACATGTTTATTATGCTATTGTTCGGAAGGAGACAACATAGCAGATTCTTTTCAATTGGCTGAAGCAGGTCGCAATCTTGTGGAACAAACCCCAGAGAACTTTTGGGTCTTCTGATAGGTCAATTATTCAATTAGTTTTATCATTACCTCTAAGATTCCTTAGCAATTTTCCCATGTCTAGAAAGTT